>JBAJNP010003264.1:0-19666 GCA_036877545.1 Yasuhikotakia modesta
TGTGTGTGTTTAGTGGTAGATTCTACTGGCTCCCTTGTGGCCTCCATCTGAAACAGAGTGTGAGAAATGAAGATGTGGCTGATGAAGAAGCTGGAGACAGGATCTCTGTGTTCAGGCGTTCAGAACCTCCCGCTGGGATTCCTCAGCTGCGTTTCCAGGCATCTCTAAATATCACAGGCAGCTGTGTGATGTCAGAGAGGTAATGAAGACCTGAAATACGCCACAATCCACAAGCTCTTCATCAGCTGATCTCCAAACTGCCTGATGCTGGAGTTTGTGTTGTTGTCCTCCCCACCCCGCTGTTCTGAGGACAGCCACGGCGTTAGAAACGCTGCCCTTGTGTCGTGATGTACAGCGAGGGGAGGCCAGGCCTGTTTCCTGGTCTGACAATGGCCCTGTCATTTCCCTCCAAACAGCGGGCGGTCGCTCCTCCGTGTGACGCCTCCGCAAAGAATGTCAAGGGAGAACAAATTCCCCCGTCCAATTTGTGAGGAGGCTGAACTTTACACCCACTTGCGATGACAAGGGGGGAATTGAAAATCACCACTTGGTCTAGCAGTGATTTTTCTCTCTACCTCCTTCCCAGCCGTCTCTCTCTTTCTCTCTCTATCTGTCTATCTCTGACTCTGAATCTTCTCCTTTCTGTCTTCTTGACATGATATTTTTATTCACTGGTTTTAAGTGTATGCACGCTCCCAGCCTCTGAACACCACTGCGCTCTATTCAAATGTCAAGGAGAATTTCAGCATCTCTTTCATTTCTCAGCCGCCTCCACATCATTTTGTTTTTTTACCTCCTGGATCCCGGTTTCAGACGTTTCTGATTACTGTCTCACCTATAGACGGTTCCTGTTACCCAAGCTGTGCAGGAGAGTTTTAAAGAAGTGCAGGACTTCTTTCTGTGTTGAGTAAACAGATGCGTGTTCCTCAGCTGCGTGTGACGCGCTCGGAGAGACCAGCGCTTACAGAGTTCCCTGTGAAGGGCACTGATCCAGAACCAGGCCCAGATTAAACCTGCAGTTCAGAAGTATCATTTCTGAGCCCATTTGAAGAGCTTTAAACCCGACACACAGAAGCAGAGCTCTCACCAGATGGCCTTAAACAAACTGCTGAGCTTCTCAACTCTGGGTTTGTTTACAGATGAAAGAAGCACTTCCTGCATGTACATTTGTGTTATGATAAATCTTAAAAGTGGATTGATGCCTAAGTCCACATAATCCTGACTGACTTTATAGTGTGCTAGGCAAAGTTTGTTTAAAAGTGATGAACGTGTTTGTGTAAAATACTTTCTCTTTTTCCTTAAACATACAGTCGAGTCGAGTACTGAGGCCCTGTTTTCTGGTCCCAAAGTTATTTTTGTGTTTCCATTTAGTGACACTACAAGCGCAGAAAAGGCACATGTGAGCCACCAGTGTTGTGCTTCACTGTGTGAGGTGAAGTCAGTAGAGCTCCTCAGAAACATGAGAAAGCAGCAGTTAATACATCAGACACGAGCAGAAATCTTACAGCAGTCCTGCATCTATTGATTGTGTGGTGAGTGTGAATGAGAGAACAAAACGTGATCATTACAGTAGATGCTGTGTGTATTTATATGTATATAAGCACCATCTCTGTATATATGCAACTATATCTAAATGTATCTACAGGAGAGAGATGCATGTGCAGCATGTGTATCAAGACACTTATTGTTGTGCACAAGGGAAACATTATATAGTTAGAAAAATATTCAAATGGTGATTTATATATATATATATTACAGCATCAAATCCTTGCCATAATGAAATCAGTTTCAGACGTTGATGCGGTTACAGAACAGACTGTATGAAGTGCTTCAGTTTGAAGGCAGCTGCTGGTGAGTCTGTTATCCTCCCACAGAATCGACTGTTTCTTTGTTTAAAAGCAGATCGTTGTAAAAATAGCTTTTTTAATCACATTAATGATCATGCTAAACGCTTTTTAATGAAGGGGTATTTCAGCTTCACTGCTTGAGGAAACGCTGGTTATTCTAACAGCATTGGAGGCAGTTTTGTAGGTTATTTATTATTTGTGTTTTCATGAACTGCATTATGGGTGTGAGGGTACATCTCTCACGTGAGGGTTTAGATATTCATGGGGCCGTTCAAAACCCCTACAGGAAGACATTTAAGCAGTCTGTTGTGCTATTTTCAGAGACTGCTTACCAAACGTGAGCGACCGCTCCACGGGCCAGAGCTCACCGCTGTCACTCAAGTGCCCCTCTAGTGGCCCTCGCTGTCTGTTTTTGGCCATTTTCATGAAATATTCATGATCTCCAGGGCCAAGAGGCACACGGCTAAGTCTGGTGGCTCTCCCATGTCTCATATGCTGAACATTACTCTCTAGTGTCCACTCTAACCCTGAGGGGACCAAACCAGCGGGTCACGCGTTCTGCAGAACTGCGTCACAGCGGCTGCTTGTTTATCTCTTTACACTTTAACTCAAGCTGCAGAGAGTTTTGGGACGGCACTAGCGCGTGGGTTTGGTTTGATCTGATTGGAGGAGTGTGCAGAGTAATTTAATACAGCATACATTAGAGACATGCACACATGCATGTGTGTACGCAGTGACAGCAGCGCATTAGTTGCATGATTCAACTTTAGGTGAAGATGCATTACAGAGGCATCTGGGCATTAACGTCTGCTAATTGGTTAGAGGGGTGATGTAAAAATTGAACTCTGTGACTCCTGCAACAGAATGCAGTGTTTGTTTGGTAACATGTAGACACAGGATGCAGTGATGCATTAAATAAACAGGTAGATGCCACTGATTGGAATAGAATGGAGGAAGAATTTGTATTAGTCTGTTTTTTTAAAATGATTTTTCCACAGTGATGGAAACAGTCCTTAGTATAAATTTATGTTAATGCAGTATTTATGTAAGTGGCTTTGGGCTGTGTGTGTGTGTGTGTGTGTGTGTGTGTGTGTATAATCAAATTAATGGATCATCATACACACTGTAATGATTCCTGCCCACACACTAATGATGTTGTTTGGATGTTTGCATGCTAACTGTTAAGTAATGCATGTTTCTCTGCTGCAGGCGTTACTTTCAGCTGCGTCAGAAACCGCAGATTTCACACATTAGCACACATTAGCACACACTCATTGCAATTGCTGTAAATTACTGAGTGTGGACACACTGCCTCAGGTGGCTGGTGGTGGTTTGTTGTCATTGTTTACGTGTAGTTGTGGTCTCTCAGAAGGACACTGGAGGTTGGATGTAGCGGGTCAGGAGGTCACGGCTCACGCCTCCATCATTCGGCGTCTGTGAGTCATGTTGTGCCTCCGCTGCGGTGCGTTCTCGCGCGGTAATGTCATAATGGAGGGACAGCTGGCAGCCTCGTTTCCTGTCGCCACATATTTTCTGCCACATCAGTAACGAGCGCCTACATGCTGCTGCTGCTGCTGCTGCTGCTGCTGCTGCGGTCACGGCTCACGCCTCGCACCCCTCCTCTGGATCAGTGCTGCTGTGGATGTCTCAGGCCTCCCCCACTGTTTCCTGAGCAGAGACCCTCTCTAGCTGCTCTTCTCTCTCTCTTTTCTCTCTCTTTTCCCACCGCTTCTCTCCTTCCATCTGTTTTCTTTTCAGGAGCTGGTGTTTCTTCTAGGCTTCGGTTCAGAATTCACTTTCTCACACCAGTTAAATAACAACAGAGGAACAGATACTGACACATTTTATTTTTCATTCTGTGTTTTTTAAACAGTTAATTCTATGTGTAATTGTGAAGAGTAAATAAAAATGCACTTTTGTGCATGATGGTTAATCAAGTTGCTTTATAATTTAGTATATTTAATAAATCCATTACATTTAAGTAAAGAGTAATTTAAAATGACAGATGAATGTACACTTTAAACAAACGTACAAACAATAGAATGACATACTGCACGTTGTTCAGGTTGTAAGTTTTCTTATCTGTACAAAATATTGTTTTTCAACAGGAAGCTGAGACGGACATTATATTTTAAATGGCTGACAAGTCATGATCGGCTCTGATGATTGGCTGTTTTTATCCATGGCTTTTACTGTGATTGGCTAATGCAGCAGTATGGGGCTTGTTCCTCTCAAGGGCTTGTGTTTGCTCCTCTGTGCCGTGTGTGTCTTAAACTCCAGTGTTTCTCCTAGTCAAAGCAAACAGTAAAGAAATATAGCTGCTATATTTTTCAACCTTTGTTTTGATGCCACTAACCCACGCGAGAGACGTGCTGGTATTATGCAAACACACACACTATGACACACACCCTTGTGTATTTTACATTTTTCTAACACCGCCTCCTTCCCTCTGGACTTATTTTAAAGGTGAGCTTGTGTCAACGTGACAGAAAAACGAAAGAACAAGGGCGAGAGAAATTAGAGTTCCAGCTGCTCCTCGCTGCCTCTTTAAGAGATATTTAGTCCTTACAGGCACAAGCACACATCGCTATGGAAACAGTGATGGAGAAAGGGGCAGGAGAAGTGGCACCTGAGAATGATGGACGTTATGAACGCAGAGATACAGTCTCTCATCAGTTACTGCATGGTTTGTGTGTAACCGTTAACAATAACAAACTTGTGAGATGAACATGCAAACAGGTTAAACGTACCAGCAGCTCCATCGTAGATGTTTCTCCTAAATGTGTTGGTGCAAAAGTGCCAAGTGTGGATGAATCTCAGTCTCACACAGTGTTGTTTAGTGTTTAATTTATGCTGATTAAGAAAAATATGTACTGCTGATGATTTCATTACTGTATTACAGTAATGAGATTCAGGGAGGTTAATGAAAGACAAACATCTGGACATGTTACAGTAATGAGAACCAGAACACAGGCTGTAATTGTCATAAAAATAATGTCCCTAAACATCTTAATGGTCTTTAATGTTGCCCTGTTGTATTCATGCTAAAAATCTGTCATTTAAAAAACATTTTCAGAAACACAGTATTTCAGGCTGTCAGACAGCTGTAGTGTCTGCTGCTCTGTTTTTGTGTTTGTTTGTTTTCCAGGAAGTTTTTAATCAATTTAAGACACAATAGCAAAAAAACTACAGTTAAAAAAATACTTCAGAGCTCTTTTCAGTCCTCAATGAAAAGTTAAAAACATGTGTGAAAATTGGTCAGGCAGATTCATTTGCATCTCCAGCGCATGTTTTCGTTTCCTTTTTTAGCTGTAGAAAGCAGTGTTCTCATATAAACCTCACTGGTCCACACTGCCTGTGGTGTCTGACTCTCACTGGGCACAGATTCCTGTGATTAGACCAGAACCCTGAGTCACGCCGCAAAATTAAAATGATCAGAGCCCAAGTCTGGAGAACTATCTGCAGAAGACACTCGATTATACAGCAATCAGCTGGAGGCGTCTCACTTTTAACTGCTGATTTACCCCCCTCACCAGCCTCTGACGGCAGGAGTGTGTGTGCCCAACACACAGCTGCCCTGTGATGCCCCCTCAGTCTTCATCCGGTGACGTCGCCTCATTTCCATTCATTGACATTTTTGGGACGTGAGAGTTGAGATTCTGTGTGAGCCTCAGACCTTTATAGCTGTTTGTGGTGTAAAGGAGAAGAAAGAGAGAGTGATGGAGAACGAGAACACGGTTGTGAGGTGTGACCGACGGGAGTGGGGTAAGATGTGTCGTCCTTATCTAGAAAACTGTGCATAACTTTTGTTAAGTGCCCATAAGCGTAGCCCAGATGTTATCATCGTACCTCGTGTGCTTTTCCTAATCTGTGTTAAAATATGTATTTGCATTTTATTTCAGGTGTTCTGTTAGGCTTCCACATGCTATGAGAATTATTTGTTTTTGGATCATGCATGAGTACATTAAGTTTTCTGCCTTTTTCTTTTATTTTTTATTTCGGTTGATAGCACCACCTGTTATATAGTTTGAACTCATTTCTCTTTGGCTAGAGGAAAACTTCAGTAAAAAGTGTCACATCTTACCCCGCTGCCCTCTGTAAAGGGCAAAACATCACCATCTGTCAGCTTTCCCAGCAGCCGTCGTAACTGTGCCATTAGCAGTAACACATTCTGATGTTGAAATGACTCTGGCTAAATCCCACAACCTAAACCTGCCATCTGTAACTGGATGGTGTATCTGGGCAGCTTAATCCAAACCTAGACCCAATATTTACTCACGTCTCTTCCAGCTCAGCCACCGAGATCACAGAGAGATTTGATATGACAGGAGAGGCGGCCGGGTCGCGCCGCTCAGGAATCAAAACACCTTTGTAGAGACTCGTGCTTCAACACACCAGAGCAAAGAGCATCTCAGAGGCCTAGAGAGACACGGTGGGCATATAGTTGAGCTCTCTCCTCTGGAAGACCATCAAAGTCAACACCACGTTCTCCAGAAGTTAAGAACTGTTTCTCAGCCCCAGATCTGAGCTGTCTTAGAACAAAAGGTTTTCTTAAGGAAATTCTTGCCTTCAGAGCAGGAAAACGTTTGATTTGAGGTTAAGAGGTTTTTCTAGAAGGAAGTCAGCAGAGGACAGGCCAGCTGGAGCCGACAGACAGACGTCCTCCACAGCGGTTATTAAAGTTTGATTAGAGCCGCTGATGTTGCTTCTGGACGCTGTTGATGCTCAGGGTCTCTTTGAAAGGTCACAACAGGGTTAAAGAGAAAAAGAGCATTTGGTGTTTAGGGTAATTGCAGCTCTAGGGATTACTCAACCTTCTATTCATCTCTCTCTGGAGATAGACCCCCGCCGCCTCACGCCAGATAAACCATGAAGAAACGACAGAAGTACCACGGGAGCAATAAAAGAGCCATTTTATTCTGAGACATGAAGTCAACGAGACTTTACTGCCATTATTTTCCTCCTGTTACTCCACCATTACCCTGTTCTTGTGTTACAATGAGTTCATTTCTGTAGGTTTTAAGATCATTAGACATCCAGTTTTCATTAGGAGAATAATGTAGTTTCATTTTGAGAACTGTAATTGAGACGTCTAACTATTGAAGCTTTTTTGTTGATATCAAACATTTTTACTGGTTATACTGGTTCAAAAACAGATACTGTTATTAATTTAGAATGTAAACATATAATATATACGTTTTAATGCACTCCTACATACATCATATCTTTATTAATTTATCATTCAGTCTTTAAAAGTATCACATCTTACCAGTGGCGTGTTAATCATGCAGTTATATATTTATACATCTGTCTGAAACGCTTTGTCTCCTAGAACCTGTTACATAATGTGCTGTAAGTCATGCCTCGCGATAGCGTACGTGAGTCAAAGCTCTTTCAGAACAAGTGTCATGTAGTGTTTTCATCAGCGGATCTGCTGTCAGGCCTCCAGAGACAGACGAAAGAGTTTAGAATCCACTGGACTCTACATCCTGCAGCTGAAGGGATGCATGTGACGTTTCCTCTGTGTTTCAGTAGATTAAAACTCGATCAGGAATCTGAAGAGGGTTTAAAGATTACTTGAGCCTAAATGAGAGATTCTGTGATGTGGATCTGACTGAGTGCTGCAATGTTTGTAAACAGTGATTTTTGTCATTGTAACTTCATTTCCACTTACTTTCCTGTGTGTGTGTGTGTGTGTGTGTGTGTGTAACAGAAGATGAGTTGTGTACTGTAGGTTTGATGTCCAGCTCAGGCTCAGTTATCTCTCAGCGTTGCTCCTCACCAGATCAAAGAACCACAGGCTGAGCTTTGATGAGAAGCTCGCAGTCAGACGCAGCGCATCGCCACTATTGATCCAAACATCACCGTGAACGTTTCTGCTGCATGTTTGGACATCTGACAGACTGATGATGTAGTGGCGAGTGTTTGGGTTTGTGTGATCTGCTGTGTGAGATCTGAGGGTTCAGCTGTAGGTTTGTTGGGTTTTCTGGAGTAAGATCAGGTCACCTCTGGTCAGCAGGTTTAAACAAGGAGGTGACTCAATATCTGCAGCCCTGTTTACACTGGAGAATTAGATCCGTCAGGTCAGGTGAGTTAGATCTCAAAACTTAATAATATATATCTATAGAAAATCTATACATTTCTGATACCATGATGCACAGTTTTACATGTATATGAATTCAGCATTTAATTGCTTCACAGTGCTGGCTAGCATTAGTTTTTTTTCACCCTTTCCTGCCGTGTGAATAACCTCTGCAGATGAAACATACGCCTCTTCATTAATGTTATACTCTATCATTTATCTTAATTAATGGCAAACATCTTGTTATGGTTTTAACTCTGATTAGCGGCCTGCATGAGGAAACACTCAAACTCTGTGGAGATCAGCCTCACAGCCGGTCAGAGACATCAGACCAGACGTCAGACCACCATATAATCACACATCAGACCAGACGTCAGACCACCATATAATCACACATCAGTTCTCAAGTTCTCGGACGGTTTCTAGCTTAATTTGAAATGAATGTGGACTGATTTAAATTGATGGTGTTGTTTGTGTGGAACTGAGGATTAGAAATCTCAGACCACTTATCCTAGTATTTTTCTAATGTGAGGCCCACTTAGATTCTCTGTGGTTTTCTTTCACAATTGGCCAGCAGTTGCATAGCCCTAAGCCAATCAGATTTCATCTGGCATTTTCAGGCACTGCTTGACATTTTAGTCAACAGACGGCTAGTCAACAGACCATTGGGTGATCTATACGATTTCTGATACTTTAGAGAAGAACAAAAAGGATAGAAACAAAATAAATCAAAAGATTTACCAAGAAGGTTTAGCCAACCTGCGCCTCTGTGTACAGCTCCATTTATTAGAATTAGGATTTGTCCATTTACCCAACAACAGTAAATTCTGTGTAAATCTTTCTCAGCAGCACCTTAAGCAGAAAGCCAGGACTCAGATTCACAGGAGGGAGAGACAATCTGTATCGATCCTTTTCAAACAGAAGCATCTTCAGGCTGGGCTTATCCTGAGTGCTCTTTTCCAGAAAGAATGCCTCCTTTCAGATAATCTGCCTCTCCGAAATGAAATCAAACAGGGGAGAGAGAGAGGGAGCAGAAGAAAACGAAACAAAGAATGAAAGAGAGAAAGAGATCTTCACACAGGCTTGGCTTTGCTCCAGTTCACAGAAGCATGTCTGATTAGCCCCGGCTTAAAAAGCCACGTTCACACACTCCTTTTCAATATCGCTGATTAAAAGTTGACAGGGGCGTCTGACACGCAGCCAAAAACCCTTTTTACTTTTTGGAAATATTCATCAGCCAGACAAAGTGAAAATAGGAGTAGTTTCGGACGGACGGCCGCAGCAGTTCTGGGCCGCAGACAAAGTTTCAGCTCCTGAAAGATGATGAAGAATGGCTCATTGCCACAGAGAAACAGAGATATGACCACGATTTATCCTGCTGGGGCGTTTTCATCCCATTTTGTTTAATTTTATTGTCATCAACACAAACGTGATGCATCATTTTTTCTTTTTTAGACCTTTTAGAATTTTTATCCAAAAATGATTTTAATATTTCTGTTATTATTATTGTTACACTCACGCTCTGTTAATTAAACGCTTGCTGTTGTTTTTTCTATGGAAACACAATTTAGTTTTATAGTGAACAGGGGCTGTTAGGCTTTAAAAAATAATTATTTATGGATTATTATTTATTATAAAGGCATTATTTTATCTTTTATGTTATTCAGACCCGGTTTACCATCTTGTGTGGCCTAACAAATCTTTTTTCTTTTGTTTTTCAGGACTACAGAATGTTTTTAGTGACACACAGAAACTTTATAATGTCAGTTTTTGTGGTGATTTGTTTTGTTAAAAACTGACAACTAGTTTATTTAAACTGCAGACCTTCGCTGTATAAACTCTTCATAATTCACCAGTTTAGCGCTTATATAAATGGAAACACTGTGACAGTTTCAGCGGATTCTCATGTCTCTGTCAGGCATGTTCTTTCCGTCCCGCTGGGTTAAATTCAGATGAACTCTCGGCCCCTCAGACATGTTTTACTTTATAGATTGTGTGTCTGGTGGTTTTAGTTTCACACAAACTGGCTGCACAACATCAGCGTCACGCGCATCTGTGCTGTAGCATCAAATATTCACACGCGCTGCAAACACTCACGCATGCTGCAAACACTCACGCATGCTGCAAACACTCACGCTCCTTCAGGAACGATTTACATCCTTTTCATCATGACAAAAATGTATCTGTCAAGAAATTGTGAACATTTCTAACTGAGCTCAGTCAGTCTGATGCTGGTAAACAAACATAAAGAAATAATGAAAACTGGTAGTTACTGATGTTGCAAGAGCGACAAAGTGATTGTTAAGGATTTCTGCTACTGTGTTCCACAGAAACAGTGTAGTGAACAACTGTACATCTGTGCGAAAGTAAATCATGACAGAATTTTTATTTTTGTGTTTCAGTCTCTTATTTTAAATGCAGCAAAACCCCCAGCGCATGACATGCATGTGTGTTTCTGACGCATCATTGCTGCATGCTGTACATGCACATGATTGAAAGCCAGTCACTCACTGCAAAATGAGCAATAAATTGTGTATCACACTTGTCATGCGATGAACTGAAGAGCCGGCGGAGTCTGTGCATGCATAGCTGCTGCAGTATGACTCATTCATGCAGGTGGTGAAAGTCATTTGCCCTGTTTAGCCTCTGTGACACACAAATGCATCGCTGCAGTAAAAGTCCCTTTGCATCAATGCACTGCAGACATACTGCATTATTGCTTTTCCGGTAATAGAAAGGTTTTGGCCTGATTGTATAAAAAAACAAATCCTATAGATTCCTTATGGTTCTCTGCGGACCATCCATTAGCCGGTACTGACATACACTTGGCACGCAACTGCGGCAAGCAGCGTGCAACAAATCAGCGTGTTAGCTTGACTGTACGGTGTTGTTATGCCACACAAGCATGCTTATTTGCATAGCTAGTGGCTGGGGTACAAAAATTCCCCGTTAAGCTCTGAATACACAGGAATAACAAACACAAGATGTTCCTCACATACTAATGAATTCACACTAGAGTGTTTGGAGAAGCGGACGAGCGGTTGGACTAGTACTGAGTGATGAAGCAGCAGTCAGTGTGTTAGGAAACAACACAATATGTGGTGCTGTATATGAAAGAGGCCAGACACAGAGGATGTGACGCAGAATAGAATGTATTTAGACCTGATCTGAGACCTGAGCAAAGGCATTGTGGGATTAAATTCAGACTCAAGCGTTTGACCATCTGTCTGATTAATACTGATGATTGCTGAAACATTCAGGGCTGTCTGTAAAATTCATGAGCCCGGGAGGAAGTTTGTGTTGACATCAAACTATAAATGGGTTTGTTTTCACTTGTTTTGTACTGTTATAATGAAGTGTTATAGATCATTCATGATCGCTGTAAGTTAGTCAGGGACATTATAAATGGTTTAAACCCTAACAGAAAACTGCTGTAATTCTGTAATGTTCATGTTTTCACAAATGATCCTCAAAAGGAGATTATGCTCAGATTTGTCAGGTTTTGCTGATTTTTTCACCAGTAAATGTTAAACACACACATTACAGCTTGATTGATGTTCTGTATTCAGATCAGAATTTGCTGAAACAGGGTTTTTGAATATAGAATCATAATTAATCAATACGACTAGAGTGATGTGTGTGTGTGTGTGTGTGTGTGAGAGAGAGTGAGAGAGCGTGTGTGTGTGTGTGAGTGCGAGTGTGTGTGAGAGAGCGTGTGTGTGAGTGCGAGTGTGTGTGAGAGAGCGTGTGCGAGTGTGTGTGTGTGAGAGCGTGTGTGTGAGAGCGTGTGTGTGTGAGCGTGTGTGTGTGAGTGCGAGTGTGTGTGAGAGAGCGTGTGTGTGTGTGTGTGTGAGTGTGTGTGAGTGTGTGTGTGTGCAGTGAACTAATTCACTGAGTGGCTACACTGTAATAAGTGAAGCAGTTTAATGGAGTGTGTGTGTGCAGGAGAGACTGCAGTTTATGCTGAACATCACAGAGCACTGGGACTCAACATTTTCCAGTTTAGCTCTTAAATGGTTATTTATTTATTTGTGACCCTCCTTTTACCTCCAGCCTGTGTTTAACTTAACTCAACACTAACTCAACACTTACACATGAATTGTGATGTTTTTTTATACCCCTAAGTGTGCAAAGAGCACCGGAAACTGTTCAGAGGTCAACACACAGATCAACCACAGAAACACTTACAGTAAGCGAATCTCCTGAACAGTTGCTGTATGTTGTACATCCTGCTGCTACTGTAAACCTGTTGTCTCTGCTGAGGGGATTCGGTGAAGAAGTTAATTGTGACATACAAAGATCTCTAAACTCAAAGCACTGACAGAACTCATCTCATTATGACCTGAGAGTCGTCCTGCGTTCGGTGTTTATTTCACCGGCTGTCAGGAGCCCTTTGTAAAATCTCTTCTGCTGTCACATCAGCAGACTTTTCCCTTCAGTGATGTTTCCTCAGCGCTCTGATGGTTATCATCACAGCCGGCCGCTCCACACCGTCTCACCCATCTGTAATTAACCAGTTTGAAAGCAGTTGTGTGTGTGTGTGTGTGTGTGTGTGTGTGTGTGTGTGTTTAGCATGTTAGCACAGTTAGTCGGCTGTTGGTAGTAGATGTTCTAGCGTTTATGCATTTATGTCTGTAAAAGCACTGACTGAGAGTAACTGAAGTTTATGAGCATTAACTGCAATCTTTATGTTGTGCAGATCATTTGTTTTATATCCCAATGTCCACAGAACCACCGGCAAATTAATTGTGCTTGAGTTTTTAAGTACTGTGTGTGTGTGTGTGTGTGTGTGTGTGTGTGTGTGTGTTTGTGTGAAAACTATGTACACTTCAGCCTGCTTTTTTATGTGTGTGTTCATATTATGCATTTATTCTGCAAAGTATAGCAGCTGCTGTATCCTGCGACATGCAGCTGACGTCCCTTCCGAGGGAAGAAAACATGAGGCAGGCAGATGCGACACACTCCCTCGCAGCCATTCTACTGGAGTCGCAGTTTGAAACGGAAAGACATATTTGCTTGTGTCACTTATCATGGGAGTAACTGCAGCAGGCCATGCGGGAGTTCATGCATGTGTGTGTGTGTGTGTCACCAATGAGCAGCACACACACTGGGAAGCAGGACAGATGCTGGGTTTGCAGTCAGTGTAAAGCTATTACCCCAACCAAAAAAAAACTGGGTGCCACGAGGCAGTTTTTATATGCAGACGAAAGCAGAGCTTCTAGAAAAAACACAGTGAGTGATTAACAGATTATACTGGTGGTTAAACGGCTGACATGATTTAAAGGAACAGAGCATGCAGAATAAAACTCACACACGTATTGTGTTCATGCTCATTGTAAGAGTATGAAACCTCTAGTCTACATGTTCCTTCAGTTTTTTCAAAAGAGTGGCCATGATATCCAAACTGTCACCTTTGTGTTGCATGTTGTGGAGTGAGAAATAATGTCTTAAATGTTATTAAACCTGCCTGATATTTGTTTTAAATTCTCTTTCTGTCATTTTCTCCACAGGTTCCTCATCAGATGAACACGCTGACCTTCTACAGGTATGAGCAGCCCATCGTGGATTACTGCCAGGCCCACCAACCCCTGCGTCTGAACATGAGCTACGAGGGACCCCCGCAATCTTTGGAGGAGCTTCCCCCCCGCGAGAGGAGCACCATTCAGACGGTGGCTCTTCCTGCTGTGCCCACCATCAACACGGGCCCCCCGGGGCCCTGCTCTCCCCCCGGTCAGAGAGTTCCTGCTGAGGGACCCGGCATCTCTTACTCCACAACAGAACGCTCTGTTAACTATCCCACCACAGAACGATCCAGCAGCACTCTTACATTCAGACGCTAATGACCCTCTCGCCACGCAAAGCATGATGGGTAATTCAGAAGAGCGGCAATGGCTGAGAGGCGATTCACATTTTAACGGTATAACCGCAGCGATGCATCTCAAACAGTTTCTCACCAACATAGGAAAGTGAAAAACGTTCCTAAAACGTTACGGGAGAACACTGGGATCTGTTTTGGAGTGTTTTTCCTGAAAAACAGGATTCATTTGCCCACATCCATCTTTTTTGTGTTTTGAATCAAAGGTCCACATGTTCTTATGTTCTGTCCGTCCTGCTCAATGACAGATGAAACCCAGGGCTACATGCATGAGACGTTCACACGCCGGTCGCATTCAGCCCTGATCTGTGCTGGCGCTGCAGGACCCCTCCACAAACCTCCAGATAACTGATGCTCCCATGCCGAGTGAGGAATTAAAAGAATGTGCAATAAATACAGAGAGAGAGAGAGGGAGAAATAATGTTTTAATGTTCACAAGAGCTCTGCAGCCTCTTGCTGTTATTTTCATTTAGTTGTCAGAGCGCGTTCATAAATGCATCCCATTATTTGATAATTATAAAGACGGATCAGTCAGACATGAGTTTGGAGGATCATTCATTCAAATCAAAGGATCTGTCAGTGCACATGTACCAAAGATCATGATGTACGTACAGCCTGTGTTTCTTCTCACAATGTTGTCTAACACTGACTGTAATGTAAAGACCAGCAAAATTTGTGTGTTGGTGATAAGCCCAGAGATATATTCTACACAAATAAGCAAACACAGTCATCTTGTATTTTTATGAAGTAGTGTGAGCAAATATGTGAGCTAACAATAAGAACAATTAATTCTCCACTGTACTGCCCCTTGTGGCTGCTTTCAGAACCCAACAGCGCATAAAAACCTTTAGTGGAGCTAAAATTGTTTGCATTTGTGTAAAATATGTTTCAGATCCAAAAGCTTTTCCGACCCGTTTTCAAATGTCCTCCCAATAATCTCAGAAAATGATGTAACAAAGATCTCATGAAAGCCCCACAATCTGTGTTCAGTAGCTGAATACAGCGGCTGGTGTTCTGTTGGGTTCACACAGAGGTGCCCGTAACTTCGGCTCATTTCTTCCTGAAAGAGTTTTTCTGTCACTTAACAAAATCATTGATGAAATTGCTACAATTGGATAAAATTGCAAGAATTACAAGTCAGAGAGACCAGAGGCAATTGTAACTTTTTCTCTTTAAAATTTTCAGACTTCAACAGATCTGGTGTTTCACAGAAATGTGCAAACATGTGCAAACAGTTAAAATACATAATATAAAATCTTAAAATATTGACATTATAAAGCTTCATATTGTTATAAAGGATTGATGCAAACATTTAGAATATTTTGGGGGGTTTTATTAACCCACTGTATCTCCAATAAGGGCAAATGTTTAAAACTACCATTGCTTTAACTCTTTACTGAGTCATTTTTGCCTTTATGCTAATTCTCTAAGCTCATGTGTCTTTTTAAAGTAAATATCTGAGTGGGACCAAAACTGAATTCATTTCTCTTTCTCTGAAAGACTTTGACACACAGCATTCGCTGATTGTGTTTCTACCAGCTAGATTCTTCAGTTATAAACACACATTAAATCTGTACATGTATAAAAGATTCGTTCTTGTATCGTGCAGTTTGTATTTCATGTCTAGTGTTACAGTTGCCCCTGAACTCACATGATAAACAGAAAATCACTTGTTTTCTTTCTCGGACAGAAAAGATCGACTGAGCATGTGCAGAAAACGTCTCATGACAGGTTCATTTGTGTTTGAAGATGTTTAGGGTTTAAGTGTTGTTTGTTATAATAGCTCCAGGTCCCAGTTTAGTTCACATTACAGCAGATCATGTTCCTCTGTGCGGTTAAACAGTGTAACAGAGAACTAGATGACTCAGTCAGTCCAATAGACTTCAACAGGTTCATATAGTTCACTGAGCACACAAGAACTTTATGTTGTGAAACTTTTGTTTCTCTAAACTCACGATCACACAGTTTTTTTTGTTCCCTTGAAAATGGACTCTTGAATAACGTAACATATGAAATGATTGCCTGTAAACACATTTTGTTCACCCTGTGTGCCTGTGTGTGGACGTCACACGATGAATGTGGTCATACAGAACCTCGCTGTCGGACAAACCGCTGCATTCATTCTGATCTCCAAAAGCTAAACTCCAGAACAGACATCATCACCGGTTTGTCTCGGGAGCCCAGGTCGACACAATGGCCCCCCGTAACAGGCACGGATACATAAAGCGGACCCTTCACCGGATCTCTGGAGGTGAGAAACTGATCTCATGTTAAGAGACGTGACGCTGTCTGGACGTTAAAAACTGTTTAGAAGTGACGTTGTCGCGATGACCTTCACATGTTTATCTTGTAAATATGGAACATAAAGAAACATACTGTTACGCTTCTTTTGACACGTTTTGTGAAGCGGACCGACGCTCCGGCTGTTTAAACTCGCTCCTGATCAAAGATCGCGCTTGTAGAGACTCAGTGTGACCCCAGTATGATGTTTTAAGATGAATATTTTTCTACCTGCTGTTTGAGTTCTTCATCTCATCCACATCATCGCTTATTCATCGTAGTCTTTGTGTCACTTTCCCACCAGTATTTGTCAAATCTTCCCAGTCAGAGGGCAACTATCACGTCTCCGATCTCTAGCATTGTTAGCAAGAAATTATTCTAATGAAATAATAGATATTAATTGTATCCAGTAAATATTATTATATCCATATCTGATTAAAAAATTTATTTGCAGTGTTTCTGAGGGAACAGTTTTTAAATGGGAACTAAATTTCTGCTCCAGTTTAATGAACCAGGAATACCTGAGTTAGTTTCATCACATCATCCATTTGGTGAGTTACCTTGACTAGTTTTCCTTAACCATCATTCACAGCAGTGACTCCGGTTTAATGTGATTCAACATGTTTCCTTTTTTGTTCTGTTGATGTAAAACATATCAGCAAACCAAGCAGCCAGAAACTGTTTTTGTCTGTGGAGCTGTAGGATGTAATTTCACTAATGTACTAACAATTTGCTGCCGTGGTCGTTTATGTAAGACACAGCGTTTGTTTTTCATCATTCATGCGTCTTCCTGTTGCTTGTTTCTCTCAGTTTGCCGTTTCTGTTTTGAGATTTCAATGCATTGATAAGTTGATTTGTTTGTAATGCTTACAAAGCAAAACATTTGTTATCTAATGGAAATATCAGCACGTTATTAACAGTGTGGAGAGCGACAGATGCCTGGTTGTGCATTTTTCTGTGCTTCACTCTGTACAAAATGTCCTCTGTAAACAGGAAGTGGGCATGAATCACTGAAATTCAGAAAGGCTCGTTGCAGACAAAGATGCAGGTCAGTTTATTTCATCGCCACAAAAGCCAGTCCTTCAAAAAGCTAAACTCCAAAGAGTTTGTCCTTCTGTTTCTGCTTGTTTTCGGTTGGTTTGTTCTCATTTCGCAGTGTCTCCGGTGTCTGCGGAGAACACATTTTTTCCTCAAGGGTAAGATTTAAATGAAGATGGCAGACTTTTACACTTCTGTGCTCATTCTAAGTGTCTAATGCAAATATCCAGGAGGACGAGGAAGGAGAGCCACAACAGAAGGAATCTGAGCTAATCAGCCAGTTTTTTTGCATCTTCTGCAGCACAAACATAAAAACACTGAGGCGACAGTCATGCGTGAGGAGCACAACACGCGTGCAAACACACAACACGCGTGCAAACACACAACACGCGTGCAAACACACAACACGCGTGCAAACACACACATCTGCTCATGTGTGCAGACGCTGGGAGAAAGAAACCCTTGCTTATCTCCAGGCTTGCACATGGCTTAGGTAGCCGTGTTGTCAGTGTGTGAGTGTTGGCCCATGGGGTTAACATCTGCTGGTATTGTGGACATGGCTTTGTCTCCGTGCTTATTCTCTGTCTGCTCAATCTGCCATATTCCACAGAGCTCCAGTCCACAAAACTCTCTACACATCGAGCGCCGTGGTTCTGTTGTAACTGAATGCTGGACAAAATGGCCAGGCGAAAATTGGGGCAAAGAGCCAAGGGCTCCGTTCCAAAATCTAGTGAGCTGTCTACTGCCTAGTTAGACAGCTGCCTTTGAAGGGCAACCTCTTAACCTTTATGAAACATCATAAATGACTGGTTTGAAACAGGAAATAGGCAGCGATTCTAACAGGCAGCTCACAGGAGACTGAAAAGCTTTGCTAAGCTAATGGTGTGACACTGAAACTCATTGAACCGCACAGCACACACACATTCATTCAATATGTAAATTGTCCGTTCAGTATTAATACTCCAAATTTAATTAGAATGAACCTAACGCTGCTTCTTTTGTCATGTCTTTATTTTTCATTGTTAAACTTCTCGCAGTGTATTGTGGGATTTTGTCCTCTGTGGAGTTGGATGATTCCTACTTTTGGGAAAGACTTAGAAGCAGCACCTTAGGATTTTGCCAGGAGTGTCTTGGAAGACAATATAATCATGTTGCCTACTTAGTGGAACAGCCTTCATATATCTGTGATGCCCATAAAGGACTGCCAGCTCACTAGATTGTGGAAAAGAGTGAAAACTTCCTGTTTATAAAGGACTGTATCACTGCACAGTATTTAAACTTTAGTTATTTCAGGCATTCATTTGAAGCCATATTTAACTGCACATGAGCAAAGCTGTGATCAACAGAAACATTCACATTATAGTCAAAATAATCACATGTTTAATGCTGATGATAAATTGAAATGTACAGTTTTGTTTTATTTTTACACTACCAGTCAAAACATTTCTGAACATATATTTCTCATAATCTTACAAGGGGTTGATATAAAGGTTTAAATGTAGTGATTGAAATTAGTTATAAATTGCTTTAGGAAACGGATGCTGTAAGGATTGTAATTGATCATTTAGACACATGATTCATGCATCTGTATGTAGCTGTTGAAACGTGTGTGAACTGATGTTTAAACATCTCAGAACACCTGAGAATATTATACAGAAGAAGCTGAAATTCACAAATATGCTGGTACTTATATTTGTGTTTTTCATACTTGTGTAAATTAGCATTTATACTGCGTGTCCAGAGTTTTGACTGGTAGTGTGTTTTTGTGACAGAACCTCCCATGTGTTTGTAGTTACCTGAATGTTTCAGACACAAGATGTGAGCTTGGCACTTTCTTCCTGTCGTTTTGCAAACCCATCCAGCGTGTTCAAGGCTGCTGTTTTGTTCAATTTGTAAAGACGAGTCCCTTTGTGGGAAATAAGCGATACCCTGCCAAGACCTCCAATTCTGTTCTGTGAAGTGAGTTATAGACAGGAGCTATAGAAAGAAACATGACATCACTGCTAATTGTGCAGATATCGTTGATCTGGGCTGCAGTGATTTATGAAGAACTCAGACTAATGATTCGAGCAAATTTTGGCTTTTCTCTTCAAATTCATTTTCCCCTGTTCAGTCTATGAATGGATTACATAGAGTAAAACACAATGAAAAGCAATATTGTCTTCATTTGTATTCTCCCCCTGAGTTTTAGCCTTCCATCTCATCCCTGTAGGCCATTAACTTTCATAAAACACCATGTTTCTCTGGCTTGCCTGGCCTCAGGCTGTGGGCTGTTGTTTTTCTGTGGGATGTAAATATGAATTGTTATAAACCCTTTGGTTAGTTTGCTGTTGTTTTATTTTGTTTTCATCTGTACGCAGATCGAAAACTGTTTTGTGAAAATCTGCTCCAAATGCAAAAATGTGGCTCTTTGAGTATATTATTGTCAGAAAAAATGTTTTGTAAAAATTTTGATGATGAGATCAGAAATAAAGTAATTTAAAGATCTAATGTACAAGAGTGTCTGCTTGAATTTGTGTGTGTGTGTGTGTGTGTGTGTGTGTG
>JBAJNP010003264.1:26245-40873 GCA_036877545.1 Yasuhikotakia modesta
AGATGTGTGTGTGTGTGTGTCAGCAGATGTGTGTGTCAGCAGATGTGTGTGTGTGTGTCTGCAGATGTGTGTGTGTGTGTCTGCAGATGTGTGTGTGTCTGCAGGTGTGTGTGTGTCAGCAGATATGTGTATGTCTGCAGGTGTGTGTGTGCAGGTGTGTGTCTGCAGTTTATTCTGACTGAATATTAGCAACCTGTGGTTTCCATCAGCAAAACTTGACCAAAGACATTAAGGCCTCACGCCGCGTACCGTCGCTTTGCTTCAGGTATGTTGAGCGGTTGAGTGGATGTGGTGTGACATCCATGAAAATGAAAAAAAACAAGCAATCATGCCTGAAGGACCTTTGAAGTTTGCAGAAGATCCATAAAGACTGTACTTATAAAAGTGACATTGCAGTTTCAATTTGTGTACAGAATTAGCAATGCTAATGCTAAAGTGATATTGCGTGAAGTGCTGTTGCAACCTCTTTCATCATATATGTACAGCAGCAGTCAACACAAGAACTCGTGGAGAACATGTCATATCATCTCATGTCAGATCTTATGATAGCTCAACAATTACTGTGATAGAATCTGCAGTTACGCTTTCAGACAATCTCCTGGCTTTTATTCATGCATATATACATTAGCAAGATGTTCAGTCTAAACAAACTAAACGAATGATGTAAATGGACATGAAATAACATGAGTGTCTTTAACATGAGGAAAGATCTCAGTTCCACAGTTCTTCTGAAAGCTTCATGCACTTCCTGCAGCTTATAGTAAAAAGAGCTTGAGAAAAATTTCAGCCCTTTTCATTCTGTACAATTTTCCAATCAGGGCAGATTTCTGCTGGTGCCTTTAATTAAATAAAATCTGCATGATTCATTTTGTTAATTAAAAGTTACATTTATAGATAATTGTGTAATGTTGACTTATTAAGACTTTAAATGGCACTTATTTCCAGTTTAATTAAGGTGATGTTTTGACACAATCTCCAGTGTCTCTGTGTGCAGTTTCTATAAAACCATTAAAATACCTGCTGTGAATATGAACTAACCAAAAGGTCATTTATTTACCATTTACTTGGGAAATAAGATAAGATTGCACAAACAAGTTAAAGGCAAATGTGTTGCATTGTTACATTTCCATTAGAATTAGAAATTACAGTCAAATTGTGTCCTTGAGCAAGACAGGCTCAGATATAATAGTAAAATATTTAGCCTGATTTTATCTTCATGTATCAGATCATTTAAGACGTTTTGAGGAGCTCTCAGCTCTCAGCAGTTTCAGTCTGAAATATATAAAATATCTCATTGTTCAAAGACGTCGGCAATTAAAAAGCAAATTGGTTTTCTCCTGGGTACATTTCTTCATGTCGAATTCCTCTGTGCATTTCTGTTTTTGTGCAACTGTAATAATGATGCAGTTTTGAGTAACTGGAATCAAAATCATATCAAAGCATCGCTCCAAATTTCCCCAGATATGCTGCTTTGTTACGATATTTCCTCAGAGAATGAGATTCTTTAGGCCATGAAAATGATCAAAGAACAGAATCGGTCAGATCCGCCGTTCATGTTTCAAGACCAAAAAACATCTTTTATCACCTTCAAAGTCGCATCTAGTTACCATACGCGTATCTGCACTGATAAACCATCTTCTGTCAGTCTGAGAGCTGCAGGAAGCTATAAAGATTGTGTATTGTTTTTATTTCACATTGTGACACTGATTACCACATTATCTTGAAAGATCCGTATTGTTTGCGAGGAAAAAGATAAAAAGCTTCATTCTATAGGCAAATATGCGAACAAGTCGGTGTGTCCTGCTCAAAAAATGTGTTTCTGCAGTTTCAGTAAAAAACTGTAGATGGAGATGAGAGCAGACGTGTACAGCAGAGGAGGAACAATATTTATGTCCGTGTAATCAGTTTGTTTTCAGAAACTTCACGAGCGGATTTCTCCGGAGAGCGTGATGGGATAGGTTTTAATAAGGCAGCTGTTAGGCTGTGACAGTAATAGACCCACACTGAACTCATGTGCTGTGATCACTGTGATGAGATAAATCCTGCCCTGTTATTTTATTAGAATGCAGCTCCTGAGGGCAGATATGACTAATGCCCTCATGAGGGGGTAAATGTGTCACCTTCTTCATCTACAATAACATCACATACAGCACTGATGCCAAAATGTGACCTTTTTGGTTTTAAATAAATTCAATGAGTTTAGTCACGTTTATGCAAAAGTAACTTCAGGAAGTGTTTTGTGTTTGTTATTTGTCAGTGTAGGAAACAATGAGTCTGTTGACTAAAGATTAACCCTGAATGGTAACTGTGGTTGAAATTGTGGGTGGAGCAATGAGAACTGTGGGCGGAGCCATTGTTAATATGGTAAGAATTATTGTAGGGATCAGGGGCCATTTTTAGAATTGATTGATGTGAAATGTTGTATAATTTGTTTTAATATTTTGTTGACATATTAAAATAATGAATCCACACAGGCAGATTAAATGTTCTGCATTTTTTAAATTAATGTTTCAGTCGATGACATTTTCCATCCTCTCCAAATATCTCATGAACTCAAAACTGTCTCTTTTAGTTCCTTCCCAGCAGCAAAACAGTTTTTGTTTTTTAGTTGCTGTGATAATTTAACTATTTTTATGGTTTTAAGTAATGGCACATCAAAATGTTTAGAATTGTTTCACTAGATTAAAATATTTTTCATGGTTTGTGGATATCTTTAAGAAAATGTGCTGCGTAACAAGACCTGATGAATTATTTATGGGGTCAGATTCTAAAGTTCTACATGAATAATCTTGAATGTTTTGTTACGTTAAGCTCAAAGGGCATTTTCTGTTCTGTTTCCTCTTTGGGCAAATAAAATCCTGTTTATATACTGTAGCGTCACACAAATATGACATGTATTATTTTGACACAATTTCTAGTTTAGTTTCACTCTAAATGTCGTGTTTGGAGCAGAAACGGCAGGAATTCTCATCCACACACATCTGAGGAACCAACACAGGGACTTGATGTTCTCCAGAAATGTTCTCCAGCCCTTGCATGGAAACCACATTGTGTATGACAGGATGTGATGGGTTCATGTTATTCTATGATCTCATGTCTTTACAAATAAAGCTGTCCCACAAGGTTCCTCTATTTTTGGCCCATGTGAGCAGAATCACCAGACAGTGGATCTCTCTGTGGTTTCACGCTTGAGCAGAACTTGTAGGTCAGCGTGTCTCACCATCAGCTTCTGTCACGGACAGAATCTTCTTTTCCCATAAAGACCAGAAACCAATAATCCTCCAGAACTTCATCAATCATGCATGGATCATATCTTTCATAGGTCACATCTTCTCATGCATGTTCTGCAGACAAACCGCAGTCAAGTTTTCTTTTAGGACATCAAAGCATGAAGCTTTAGAAGATACGATGGTGACTGTTTGAAGAACAAAATCAACTCCACATACACAATTGATGACAATTGATGTTAAATGTGTTTCCATATATGCACAGAGAAAATTGTAGTTTCTATATATTCAGGACATAAATATATATACTCTGATTCAACTCAATTATTCAGTTTTATATTATTATGAAATATATGTGCATGTACAGTGTTGTATACATGGACGTGGCTTTTCTCATATATGAATATATACATTATGCAGGTATTTTAAGTGTTTTCTGTATATAGTGTTTTTGTATAGGGCAGGTGTGGTGTTGAAGAGGAACACTGTGTGGTGTTTTCTGAAGACTGCAGAGCTAGACTGAAGTGTTTTTTTACCGCAGAACCTCAGTGTGAGTTTATTTAGAGAACAGTTTCAATGACAAAGAGTCTCTGTGACATCAATTCAGACGTTTTTACACTGACATGAGACACCTGCTATTTTGGCATCAACCGTGTCTTATCTTCACACACTCACGACACGTGAAGAGTCTAAGACCCTCGTCTGAAACGTGCCACAGACCAGAGAGATCCTGATCTCAGAAGCTGCTGATGTTTCCACCATGTGGCCTCGGGTACGAGTTATAATTTGGGGAGTAAAACAGCTCGATGTTGCAAAGGAGTGCGTAAACAAATGATGGTGTAAGCAGATAATGTGAGCAGTCAGGGAGATGATCGCCCACACAGCCGTGTCTGAACACACAGAACTTCTGCAACCACAGAAAATGGAGGCCAGAAATAACAGATAGATTCAGTAGAAACTAAAGGTGAGGAAAGAGTCTTTCTCTCCGATCACAGATCATTTTTCAGCCTGTGAATGTTGACACTGAAGCAAACAGTACTGTCATATACTGTGAAATATAACAACGAATGACAAATGTAAGATTTCTCCTCACTTTCACATCACGTTATTATTAGTCTGTTGAATTGTTAAAAGCAGGATCACAGTCAGAGAGTCACACAGTGTTTGTTATAGTGACTGTTACAGCTGAACTGTGTCAAAGCTCAGAGACCTCACAGCAAATCCGTGTATAATCACAGACAGAAGCAAATGAAAATTACACCCAAAAATCCATTTGCCTGTTTTGTCAGCGGTGATATTAATCACATAAAATGCCATTATAAGAAGAGAGCTTTATAGGTGAATAAAATCTCTCTCTCACCATCTCTCTCTCACACATGCACATTGTTTTCTCATTTATGTTTCGTTTTAGTATTAATGAGAAACAACTGAGACATTAAGGAGATCTAATTTATGAACTCATTTATTTACAGAACAACATACAGAAGTTTGTTATGTTCAGTTCACACAGTTTTGACTGAGCTGACACACCTGAGCTGCCGCTTTCTTGTCAATCACGAACGTCTCACAGCCGGAACTGTATTACTTATGAATAATGATTTAGCATTAATATTCATAAAAGTAACTATTTATACTTTAAACTTTTATCTCTGTTTTTACTTTGCTTCATCATTATTCATCACAGAAGAGTGTTTGTTTTTTTAATACTTTTATTACAACAGAGAAAGGATCGTATATGTTATTTTTGCAAAAGCCTGAAGCGTCTGAAATTATAATCTGTCTAAACAATTGTCGTTGTACAGTAAGTGTGGGGGCGGGGTCAAAACTGTGTTATTCAAATGACATGCAAATCATTCTTTTCTGCTGTGGAGATGTGACCAGACGATGAGGGCTGTCAACAGATGGTGGGAAGTCAGTCTGTGTTGTGTGGGAGAAAAAAGATGGAGAGAGAAAGAGAGACGCATAATTATTGTCTTGTTCTGTCAGTTTCTGCAGCCTCCGCCTCAGAGGCATCTCAAATCAATACAGACCCCTCCGCCACACTCTTGAACTCAATGCTGTTTATTATAAACACAAGCCAGACAAACAAGAGTTGCTGTGGATCCAGGGCTCTGCGTCACTTCATATTGTTCATACGTTTGCTAAAGCATCAACATTCCTGACAGCAGAAGCGTTTCTGTGCCACTACTGGCAGAAGATGGAACTGCAGCCGTATTTTTAAACTGGTCTTTTGACGTTATATTATCTGTCTGTCATTGATCTGTATAAACAGTCTGTAGTATATGTGGTTTTATGGTGAGACAAAGTCACATAAAAATACAACAAATAAAAAATAACGAAATAAAAATTGCAAAGGGAGAAAGGCTAGTTTAATACACTATTTATTGTTTTTAACAACAAAGACGACTGTGACCTATTGAGAAATAGGTTCATTCAGCTGAGATTTAAACACAGGACTCATTGATCACACATGTTTCTTAATCACTGAAACACTTAACATTAAACAAGATGAATTGTGCTGCCTGGAAAAGCTATTTCAGAAACAGTCTATTAAATATACAGTAAAAATCAATAAATATAAATGAACTAGTTCTTTTCAACTAGTTTTTCCTTCAGGCCCAGATTATACATTGACAGACAATTAGCAACTCAACACAACACCTGAACGTACTAAACCATCTCAAAGTCAAACACATTTTTGCTATATAATTTTACTGTATATAAAAAGCTTTATTTTACTAGAACAACGCAGACAATCATTTGTGTTCAGATGTATTTGTGACAGCAGGTTTAGTCAGAGTCTCGACACAGATGTTGACATGTAGGGATGCTGAAGTAAACAATGTTGGAAGCTGCACATACACAGACTGTTTACACTCTACAGAAGGTCAAACTGAGAACGGTTTGCTTAAAGATGTCTCTGTACATTAAACTGGGATAGGAGAAAATATTGAAACAGCAGAAAACATCACACACTTCCTGTTTACAACAGGAAGTCAAAGACTCATGGGTCTAGGGCCTTCCATTAGTAGTCAGATATCTCCTTTTGTCCTGTCTTCTCGTCTTGCTCTGAGACGCCTGTGGGACACAGTGGAGGGCAACTGTATTGTCACACACACACACACACAACTCAACACATACATATATATACACACACACACACACTCATGCACGACTGGTCATGCGTGTAGGAGGAATGACAAGGAGAAGGGAAGGTAGAAACCTCTCCTCAGCTGCAAACAAACACACACACACACACAGCATCTATCATTTATTCCCTCTTCTGTCGTCTTTGTGGGTTTATGGGTTTATCAGGGCTGTAGCTGGAGTGTGATAACAGGTGTGTGAGATGATAAAGTGTTACACACAAAAAATGATCGTCATAATAAAAGGAAACTGGTCTGAATTTTAGGATGTTTTATGACCTTCTCATGTTTATAACGCTTTATATACCACATACAGTGTAAACAGAGACAGAGTAACACAGAGAGTGTGTGTAACACAGAGTGTGTGTGTAACACAGAGGGAGTGTTTGTGATATATGTGCATGTGAGTGTTTTGAGGAATTACATCTCAACCGTGTTACAGAAAATCACATGCAGATAAACTAAAAACATTAATGTTTAATTTAACTCAGAAATAAAAACTGAGCTGAAAATAGTCACAGTTTTATCATCTTTTGACACCGACATGTTTGTATTACTTTACAGAAGCAGGATTCATATCTTTTCAGACTTGCTTATGTTTAGTTTTCTAACACACTGAACACACATTTGCACCCTCACAAATAAATGCTCTTAGGTGTTGTGACACTTTATGAGTGAAGCGCTTTAAGTACATATTTAGGTACACTTTTATTTTTGAAGTATATATTTTTCAATGTTTAATATCAGAGATACTGAAATACACAATAACTCATTTATATTAAGTATATCATTTATACTAAGTATATAAAGTATTTATCAATTTAATTGTGAAGAAGGTTTCCATTTTCTTTCTTTCTCTCATGGTGTTACTGTTTAAAACTTCTATTTTGAAAATGTACATTTTGTACTTCCAAGGTCAAGGTTCAGAGGCACACATGGTGAGTGTTTTTTATTATTAATAATGTACAATGATTGTTTGCATGCATAATATTGTTTAATGCTGATGTTGATTTAATGCTGATGTTATTTGTGAAGTTTAAACAGTGGTGTTTGATTTGAGCTGAATGTATCTTTTATGGGATTTTGTCATTAAGGTTACAGGTTTTGCTTCATTGTGGTTTCGAGCACCAGTTTTTACTCATTTGGTTAAACCATTGTAACCCTTTTATATGCAAATGAATAGACAGTGTGATTAGGAAAGTGGCTTTTGTGGGTGATGGCTTGAAGTTTTATCTTGTGGAAAGTGCTGGTCTAGTTCCTAAAGCAGCTGTAAGCACAGAATCACAGGCTCTGGTGTGCAGGATAATCCCAGTCCAGCCTCAGAGGATTTATACACTGTATGCTGTACTGTAATATAGTTGTGCTCTAGTCTGTTCTTTACAATCACACTTTCCACCAATGGGCTGCTAGAGAACAGTGAGATTTGATTGGTCAGAGCACCAGAACAGGAAGCAGTTGACAACTGAGGTAAATAAAAAATGAGGTCACTGAGAAAGTGACCATAAAGGAGCATTTTGGGAAGGAAAGATGATTTCATTTATGTGGCGGCTTCACAAAGAGCAAACAGAAGCAGGGGAAACTGTACCTCCATTTCATCACAGTGCCATTAAAATGTCTGTTGTTTCCCTCTGGAAAAATGTGAAGAACAAGTCCCTCTCTCTCTCTCTCTCTCTCTCTCTCTCTCTCTCTGTTGTCAACTATGATAACATTCAAAGACTTACAGTGTGTGTGATATTATGCAGTAAAACATTTGAGCTTCCAAACTTAGATGTGAGTCTCAGAACATTCAGTTTTGTATCTTCTGCATTATTTACCAGAACACTAGTTTGTGTCTAGAATGAAGGAGAAAGTCTTTCAGCTTATTTAACCGTCTCTGAAAGCTGATCAGACTGCCTCATGCAAATTATCACTTGGACCAAACTATTACCTGAGTTTCCATCTTAAAAGACCAGGACTGTGTCTTATACTGTATCTGTTGTGCTGGCAAATCGTTTATCAAACTTCAGACTTTACAAAGTGAAGGACATCAACCGTTCATGTTTTAAACATCTTACGCTCAGTGAAGCGCCTTTACTGTGTCCGCTGGGAAATTTACAAAAAACCTTTCTGACCAAAAAAAGCAGAAGAGGATGAGAAAACAGTAAAATCACAACAGAGCAGACAATCAATAAATAAATGCGTCAACAGAGATACCTGTGAGAAAGAGAGAGAGAGAGAGAGAGAGAGAGAGGGAGGGAGGGAGGGATTGATTTTCTGTAATGGCTTCTGTGCCACACACACGATTATGATTTAGTTTGTGTTGTTGGCTCTGATTCAGCCACGGTCAGATCTCATCACTCACATTAATTAAACGACACGATCAATCGCTTGTTTAAGAAAATCACTATTATACTGCATTTATATTCCTGACAGAAGCTTTATGAAGGAGTTCATTACCTCTTACTGTACCGGTGATTCTTCAGTAAAGAGCTCTTCTGACTGCCCAAAATCTTCAAACTGTCTTTCATCTCTCTAAAATTATTTTTCACATGTCCTTGAATTAAGATCTAATCACAACCTTGATCAAAGTTCATCGAGTGGATTTCAGTGTCCCTCACAGATGATGAAGCTTCACAAAATCCTCAGACAGAAAGAGTCACTCGTGAGCTACTGATGCAGACCGACGTCTCGTACGCTAAAGACCAGCAAACACATCAGTTCTGGTTCAGAGTCATGTAAGTTTGTTAAAAAAGTGTGGAGAGATGAACCCAAACAAATAGCATCTGTTTACAGTTCAGTCTGCCCCCATTGTTCACCGCTTTTTTCTCATGAGTAACGATTCAATCTAAAAGACCATGTGACCCCTCACCTTGCCTGAGGACGCCCACTGCCCTCACCCAGGAAGCGCTTTTGCCCCTCAGGCTGCTGGGTATTTTCAATCAGGTTAGTGCTTTCCCTCAGACATGCCAACACGACAGCTGACCTTCACAAAAGTATAGCCTTGGCCTTTTCTGAGAGGAAAGTGGTTTTACTGTTATCTGGTGATGGAGCGATTTAGCCTCCGAAAAAAGAGAAAGCGGAATGTACTGAGAAAGAGCACGAGAGTCACTGAGAGACGAGATATATGAAGGGAGAGACAGAGAAAACGGTCTGGAAATGATTAGCCTAAAACCAGCTTTCTTTTTTTGCTTAAATTGGTGTCTTGAAATTGCACTTTCCTCAAATTGCTTGACAGCCACTTCTTTCCACAGAGACGTTGTGTCGAGAGGAAAAGTCTCGCTCGTCTGCCAAGCTGTAATTGTGTGCTGAGCAGTTTTCTGTTTGGACTGTACGTATGACAACGCTTTAAACATCTTCTTGTTGTGGAGGCCATGGGGTCTTTCTTGGCGCTATTAAATCGTGCAGACCCTCTTTAAAAGAACACATTCCCCCCGGCTGAAAATTCTGCTATCATTCACTTACCCTTGTGTCCTTCCAAACCTGATTTTTCCCTAGACAACAAAAGAAGATGCTGACAGCCACTCAGCTTTCATTTTCATTGTATGAACAGACAGCATAAACATTCTTAACGTAACCTTTTGTGTTCCTCAGACGAGAAAATCACACAGGTTTGGAAAGATGTGAGAGTAAATGATGTCATTTTTGGGTGCAGTATCTCTTTAAACCCCCCACAGGTGTTCTCTCAGTTTCCATCAAAAGCCAATACTGCAAAGAGGAGTAGATGGATCTCTCTGACAGCGAAGACTCGGCTGGAATTAAACAATCTAAAGCTCTCCAGATGTGTCTCCAATAGTCTCTGTCAGAGGCAACTGGCAATTCTTGTGAGGTAGATTAAGCCCTCAGAACGCATGTCGCTGTGAGGTCAGATGAATACGTTTCTAAAGCGCGCTTACTGTCTCCAAATATCACGCTAAAGATATCAAAACACTGCTTGCTATCGGGCTCTGCAGATGTCGGCCTGTGTTTTGGTTTAGCACAGGCTAGAGGAGGAACGCAGATAATAAGCTTAACCTAAATGACAACACGCATTAAATTCAGCGACTGCAAATGTTGGAAAGTTTTCCATATGTCTCAGCTAAAAATGTGCAGCGTGCCCAGAATTAGAGGGAATCTGTATGCAGGCTGTCGGTTAAATACAAATAAGAGCTGTAAGTCATAAAGCTTCCCTATGGCTAGACTTCATTACTGACCTAATGAGGCCAGACAAACGAGTGGAGGGTTCCCTCTCGCTGGAGAATACAGAACACAGCTGCTTCAGATCAGCAGCACTGAAGGAGGCGTGTCCTAAACTGACTCACTTCCTGCTAAATTTGGTTGAGTTTGGTTTTATCGACCTGTTTAACACTTGTGGACGTTCTAACTCATCTGCGGTGCTTGTAAAACCTTTGAAATGCAGTTAAGACTCTTATCTAACAGGATAGCTAAGGCATCCTAATGACTCCATTAAATTAAGATTAGCATTTTGTGACTTTTCTCAGTATGTGTTGGCTTTGAGGTCATCTGTATGCTAATGTACTAAACTAAACACTGACAGAATTCTCTTTTAGGAGATAACAATGACAGATTTTCTCTTTAGGGGAAACAGACCAATAATATTGATGATCCTGCATCGCACAGATAATTGGCCAATCAAATTCTCCTTGGAATGAAAAAGTAGCGAATCACGATGCATCGCTGTGACTGTGATAAAGCCTAATGCCGTTTACAAATCTTAATCAACTTCCTGTTTCAAAAGGAAATATGTTAACACAGAAGAAATTGTATTTTTCTTCCTGGAGTCTTTTAGATGTTCTTGGATATATCTGCTAGAATGAACTGCTAACTGATTTTATACTATACGTTTCTTTTTTATACTTTTTTGAACTATTTTCTGCTCCTCTGCTTTGCATGCTTCTCCTTTAATTGGCACTACATTCTTTCATGACATGTCTTTATCTCAGTGCAGTGTCTCATATGTGTCTTGTCACAACAGCACTTCCTGTGACAGCCGTCTGTCCTCAGAGTGATTGTAAATCCACCTCTGCATCCACATAAAACAGATTTCCAAGAATTTATTTTCAGACACCCCCCCAAGTACATATTTCACAGCTTAGCTAACCACCTATCCAGCCCACACTCTACCCAAACATTTCCTTCCTTATATGCGAGTGAGCAGAAATCCTTTGAGAGGGTTTTCCTCTCTGCAGTGTGGCTATGGTAAGCTCACCCGCCGCTCAAAGACTGTATTAGGCCATTTTGCGTTACCCTTACTAGCATTAGCTTCAGTGATTCATGTTAAATCAGTTTTTAAGCAGGACCCACACACTAAATCTCAGGGCTTTACAGTGTTTTTTCGTCTTGTCTTCACAGGCCGTTAGAAGGAAAGATTCGATGCAGATGTTGATCTCAAAAAACTCTGTAGATGATGGAGGATGAAACTAATGGCATCAGTTCAACAGCATAAATATTTTATTCTTGCCCATTAAACATGCAGAGATACAGAGTTTTCTGTGTTTCTGCATATGTGTTAGTCTTTTTAAATTAAATGTTTCTTTAAGCGCCTGCGTGTGAACTGAGCGACTTTATGCATTTAGTTTCTGCATTGTAAGCGTTTTGTATTCTAAACTTAATCTGTGGTTTCATAAGTGACCTGTTTACTGTCATGCCGCTTACATCAGTCTTTTAGATTGTACAGCTCAGTTTGGTGAAAGTATCTCTCCAGCTCCACGTTCATGTTTTCACATTTTCAGAAGGCATCTTCACTTGAGTGAGCAGATGCCTGGAGGAGATCTCTGTCTGAGGGAGTTAACCTCACTGATGCTCACTGAATCTCTTCTTCTCATGGAGGTGAAGATGCTGTTTGCTTTGGATACACTTCTGTTTCTCTATATGTTCAATGACAAACATGCCCTGGAACATAAACCCGTTTCAGTCCAACCTCAGAACACAGGACATTAAAGCTCATGTACTGACAGCAACTGATGGTTTTAGTTTAAGTTTAACGTTGCTTGTTTAACTCTTTTAACATTAAATGCTTGTATTCAGATGTGGATTCTGGCAACTTTATTAATATAATAAAATGTAACAATTATTATCCAAATATTATCCAGTAGACAATGATCTCATTCCATCTGTAAATACTGACTGCATTCATCAAGTTTATCTACAGCCATTTCTCTACAGCAGGTTTATCAGTAACATTGACTAGCAATTCATGGTTCTTTTAACCTTGTTTGTGGAAAAAGCCAGTTAGATGCTTCAGAATTATGCAATCAGTCTCATCTTTATCATTATAAAACCCTTTCAAGAGGGATCAGGGAAAGAGTGAGTCTTTAGCCCAACAATAACATGACAAGAGGAGAAATTCCTCTGTTAAAGAGATGAAGGGTTTTAATCTCTCTGTTGTGAGTGTGTGTGAAAGATAACGTGGTCACCTCGGCTTGACCCGTCCATCATGACCTCTTAATCAAAATGAGTGATAAACACCAAAGCAATGAAAACAGAATAAACAGAGAGAGAGAGAGAGATAGAGAGAAAGGGTGTGTACGTAACACACACACACTGAGTCCCGGGCAGCGCTGCATGAAATATAGAGTCGTCCTATTTTCTAAAGGTTGTAATTAATGTAATGCCCCATCCGTGATCCTCCCCGTCATTTCCACCCCGACAAACTGGAGAATCCTGTTAGCTCTCCGCTAATCCAGCTCAGGGTGGCACAAGTCCCAGATCAACTGAGTGCTGGAACACAGAGAGATTACTGACAGCCGAGGAAACGCAGCCTCATGACACTAGCCATTTTCACACGCGTTTAACATCTTTTTAGCTTTTTTCTTTACCTGCAGTAGATTAATTGGTAGAGCACAGCATTCGCAACACCAAGGTCATGTGTTTGATTCCCAGTAAACACAATTGATCAAATGTCCAAGTCTTTAAATGGATTTTGAATAGAGACGCCCATCAAATATACAGACGTGAATGTTTACAGTGTTGTGTTGAGCAGATGCTGTACAATAAAAGCTCCACAGATGTAAGGAGGTGACCTGTGCTCATTTATTTCTGATGAGAGCTGATGTATCATTGCTACTCTACGATTTTCTTTAGTTGCAAGAAAATCGTTTTTGTCAAAATAGAATGAAGTCTTATTTTAACCTGCCTATATAATGCTTGCAGCCCTGTTAAATTATATAGCATGAGGCTTCATGTTGCTTTTAGGATGCATTAAACATTAAACTGTAATACATGCAGTTTATATTTAGATTTTCATAAGCTGTAATGAGTTACGACTCTGTGCTGTTAGTTAGTATCGTGTTTAAAATAGTATTACATTAGTTCAGTGTTTGCGCTCCCAGTGGTACTTTCAGTCACTCTGTGGCAGTCAGTAAAATGTTTTTTATGTCATTTTCCTGCAGTATAAAAAAAGAAAAACTAGTTTATACGTTATAATCGCCGACTTTTTTTACTGTGTGCATGCATGTGGCATTCAACACTCTAAACTATGTCATTTTAGCCTCAGATGAGCACTTTTCAAAATAATTTTAAGCTCATTTTTATCATAAACCTTTTTTTCATAAAATACATTTTTACTTAGTTACACATTTTTTGTTTATATATTTTGACCATTTTAGTTTCGCTTGTTCTGCATGTTTCTTTAAACACAGTTTTAAGGTGCTGTAGAACATTTGCATGCTGTGCTGATTTTAATGACGTGTTTTATTGCCTGCAGTGAGACAGTAGATTAGACTTCTGTGTGATCTGTACATTACAAACCTTTAAACCTCTCAGTGGTCTTTCCTTCAGGACATCTGAACACAACACAGGGAATAAATTTAACGCAGTGATGCTTCATTCTGCAGATACAGAAGCTGTTGTCTAAATATAGTTTTTCATTTATTCTGCCCTTCATATGCTGCTCTTATTTTAAACATATGTATATGTATGTATATATGTATGTATGTATGTATGTATGTATGTATATGAGGCACGGTATATAAATTCAAATCATCCAGCAGTTTTTTCCAATCCTATTTTTAGATTTTTTTCTCTCTGTTTCTGACTTAGAAACATGTGATACTGTGATTTCTAAGGACTATGTAAGGACTATGGACCATGCAGTCCATATGCATAGTCTAAGGTCTAACAGTGTCTGCTGGTGGCTGAATTCTGTTCAATTAAAAGAGGTTTGTGGGAAATACTTCATAACACACACTCCATAACACATACTTTATGACACACACTCCTCCATAACACACACTCCATAACACATACTTTATGACACACACTCCTCCATAACACACACT
>JBAJNP010003265.1:0-40872 GCA_036877545.1 Yasuhikotakia modesta
TGCTGTAAGTGGCTTGGCATAAACGTATAGCTGTGGTACTTTAAATTAACAATTTTAAATAAAACACAATTTATTACAGTAAGTACAGTAACTTGCTTTCCTTACCACTGATCAACTAGAACTAACTAACCAAACAACAAAGTTACATTTGTTAGGCTTTCTTTACTTTTTACATACGATCAATATGAAATTTCATAATAAATTTCATAAAAGGCTGTAATACAGAAAACAAAACAGGACAAACCAGTTAAACTTACCAACTACCAAGAAGACAAGTGCGTGTCTCCACCACACAGATGCCATGACTTGATGTCCGTCAAACGAAACAAGTTTGTTGAGACTTTCGGTCGTGTCGAAATCAATCAATCGACGTTATTCCCTCACAGTTGGACCCATCCTCGCTTTGGGCAGACAGTTTCATTCACCTTAACGAGGAATTTCCACCGAAGACGCAGGAGGAAGAATTCCCCCGCTCCCTTGTCACCATGCCCTGTATTGTAGGGAAGGATTTAGTCCGAATAAAGCACGAATGAAATATGTAAAGTAACGCGTGCTCGGGTCAGATGAAGCGCACAAGCTCAGCTGGACGCGTGAAGCCGCTTGCGGACAGGCGCTCGGAGCTCCAGACTGCGCGTCAGGCGCACAACTGGTGTGGAAATAGTTAAAGGCAATTCAGGGAGGGAGGGTCCATGTTTCATCAACTCATGCCGGCTAATAATAAACACGAAAATTATTCATTAGGGGAGTAACGAAAGTAAAAATTAAATACATGTAGAAGCAAAATAAAGATGCACCAGGGAGTCTTTTGCACATTTGATCTCCCTGTTTATTGAAACCTTTTCGCATCCAAAATCATTGACCAAGAGCGCTGTTACACAATGATATAAATGAAAACTCCCACACTATAAAATAAGTGAAACTAAAAGGAAGTATTATATATTTTTTTATGTTTCCTTTGTGTAAATATTACCTCTATCTCACTGCAGAGTTGTTTTCTACTTTGCAATAATAATAAAAAATCAATGATAACGATTAAACAAAACTCACAACTGTTCTGACTGACTGTCACAAATATCGATCTCCGTATTAAACGAAAGAGCGGAGCTGCCAATTGCTGAAGCGAGGATTAGCGCCACCTGCGGCGGCGAGTTGAATTACTACTCGCGTAATTTATGCATTACATTATTGCGCAAAACAGACGTACCGTAGATATACACACAGACACAGATATCCTACCTTATGTTAGAAAAACGGACTGATCCTGTTGGGCTGAATCTCCTTAATTAGTTCATTTCTACCAAAGGGTAAATGTCAAATAAAAGTTAAATCTTTCTGAGTTGGACTTGTCTTAAAGCAGCACGTGTCTGCGAGACAGCTTAAGGTTTAGCTAAAGAACTCTATCGCCACCTGCTGGTTCAGTGGAGACAGCGGGAACACTTCCAGGGCAATATAACACACAATCTTAACACTGACAAGAGTAACAAGAAAGAAAAATGGACAAATTGAGTTTTTCATCTTTGTCACTTACCAGTAGTAACTTGGATTTTCTTGTAGTTTCCATCAGCTCTCTGGCGTTGAGTAAAGACTAAAGAAAAGGCAAGGAAATGACTGGAGCATTCCAGGTAAAATCAGTACAAAAAGTGGGAATGTCATTTTAAATATTGGGATGATTTGTATAATTATAACATTCATAATTTAATTAATGATACACTACTACAGAAACATCTAGAAAATTACTTGTCACAGTTTTTCTGACTATAAATCTTTGATATATAACATGCAATATAGTACTATGACATGTAAGTATTGTCTTATTATATTTAATCACATTCTATATCGATTTGCATGCTGGTGAAGCTGATGAAATGTCTGAAGTCATTATCTAACCAAATGTAAATAAACACTTAAGTTTGACATCAGTGTTAAAAGGTGTTTTACTTATGGGATGCCTGTAGTAAAATGACAAAGGTTACAGTAAGTATATATAACAGAGATCATTACTGTAAAGTCTACAGATGACATTAATACATGTAAATACACCTAAAGATTGAAATGGAACAGAAACAGAATATGATGCGTATATCAATACATTCCCGCTACAAATACCTTGAACTTCAGAAGTTCAGATGCAACGTGCAGATTTCTAATTTTCACATAAACGGATGTATAAAAAGTTGATGTTGGGGTTTCAAATGTAATTCGCAGGCGCTGAATATTTAACAAACATTTCCATGTCATCCCAGTGATTGCCTATCCAGTGACCAGACCAGTGATTTGTGACGCACCCTTCAGTACACTGACAAATAGCAGCAAATCCATGTGGAATGTCCAATCACAAAGGAGTATTTCTATGTCCAAACATCCTTTTTTGAGGCAACTGCTGGCAGAAACTGCAGATGATGCTTTTTAACATTGTTAGAATAATTTCCTTCATCACCTTCAATGGCTTTGATATAAGCCAGAGGCCTCAGCTGTATGTTTTCACATAACATTGTATACAGCATTCATCAACAGTGTAAAAGAACACATATGAGCTGCTACCATTTACTACACAAAAGATCCAGTGAATTACTCGAGTTAAATGCAGTAGATTATAACAAAATGACATTAAAATATGTTCTATGTTCATTGTAAAATGTTTAACGCAAGTATTTGACAATTTAAATCTTAACAAACCATTAAAATAAGGCAGGTCGTAACTACAAAGTTTGGATAAAAACAGCACTGACAGTAGACTGAGACAAAAAAACGCAACTCGATGTAAATATTGCAGAGTGCTGTGTGAAGAACAGTACTTGATACAGAATGCTGAACTACTTAATGAAAGCAGATCAAAATAAAGGCAAAGATAAAATACAAAACTATACCGATGCTAAAAACTTTATAACCGAGGCAGTGATCTAAATGGGTTCACAAGCTTTTTTTCCACAGTCAACCAATCAGAGGGGAGCTAAACAGGAAATGGACAGCAAGTAGTACAGCAACACTTTAGCAACAGCTTTAAACATCCTGCAGAGACCCAAATGTTGGTGCTACTTAAAAGTCTTAAAAAACTTTAAAAGAGGTATAAAAATAATACAAGGAACATTGGTCCCCAAAACACTTGCCCCATTCCTGCTGTTAGCTTTTTGTGCATTTAACCCATCAGTCGTCAGTGTGAGGTCAGGACTTGGAGACGCCATCTGTCCAAAGCCAGCATTGTTGACGATAGAACCTATGTATTCTCAAGTTCAATTGCCTCAAGTCCTCCACTGTAAGAGTGCCGGAATGTGTCTGACTGGAATGTAGTTATAAGTGAAAAGTTCTGATGTCCAGTGACAGGTGTTGTGCAGTTGCTCAAGGGGTCGTTCTCAGAGTTCAGTGGTCAGCAGACCCTTGGGCCTGTGGCTGTCGTCCTTGGTTGGGACAGCCACAATGCTGTCAATGACAAGAAACCGATTCAGCAGTTGTACAGATTGGTTCTAACAAGCTAAAAACACTGAAGGAGGTTGTTGTAGCACAGCTGAAGTTTCCACTAGAAAAGCATTTAAGTCCTAATACACAGGGTCTGTTTTAAGGCTGTGTGTCTTTCAGATCTACAGAGTAAGATAATTGAGAAGGGATGAGACAAACCTGGTGGCAATCACATTGTGAGTGTGAGAGAGATTGGGGAGTGGGGAAATAGCAGAGCCCTCGGGATGGTGAGACGATATCTTTGTTGTGCAGTCAAGGAGGCCATTAGTAAAGGTGCCAGACAGCTAGAGGAGAAAGAGGAGAAGGTGGCCAGTGAGTTACTACAGCGCACTAGAAAGATAAGTGTGAGGTGAAGACGTATACTTCACTCAACATGTAACATCATGATTTCCGATACGAAAGCTTTTCCACATTCTGAAGTGTATTAAGCAAACGGCCAATGGCAAGTAAGGGATAACATACAGCTGACCAATCAGAATCTATCATTTTAGAAGGCAGTTTTGAAGCAAACTCACTGAAGTAGGTGTTGATGCTGGAATGATCCATCGAGGAGTGATTATGGGTTTGGGGGCGGGTACCTGTGTTCAATCATTCATACATTTCATCCAGTGTAAAGATTAAATTAATATAAAACAACGTGGAATAAATCTTCAAAACAATAAGCTGTACAAAAAAACTTTTGTGCCATATAGTTAAACTATGGGTTACAAGGAACGTTAAAATATGCTTTCAGTCTTTGAAAAGTATCTAAACCCTGAAGAGATGAACTTACTACAGGGACAGGGTCTGTGAAGTCTATCAGGTTTTCAGCCAGAGATGTAGTCTGAAGCTCAGGGTCCTGAACTTGGACCTGCAGCGTGAAAAGGCACATGTTCTAATACACTCAAACCTAGAACGCTAGGTCTGTAGACGTCCTAGGAAGAGACCAGTGCTTGCAACACAGTTATACTTCAATAAATACCCTACATTCATTTCTAAATTTTAAGTTAAATAGAGACACACTTTCCCTTTAAAGGAGAGTGTGTCTCAGTAAATAACGGCGAATGAGGACAGCTGTTGTGGACTCATTAGTGCCAGCAGCTAGACTGGCTCTCGTCCACCCTTTGTTACCTTGGATGACTGGGCTTCACTCACTGGATCTGATGACAAAGAGGGCACAGAGGAAGTGAAGTCATCCACTTTTGCTTCAAGGCTGAGGACAGACGAAAATGAAGAGACGATTTACTAAAACAGTATTCAGTATTTCCAAGGACGGATGCGCTATGAGAATTTCAAAAGATGCCACATAAACACAATGGTGGTTGTTAGATGTTGTAGATGTTGTTATGAGTTATGAGAATAAAGACGTGATTTGTTCAATAGTAATGAGACATGTCAGTGTGACGGCTCTTGATTTGATCACCGAAGTGCAAACATGTGGAAAACCTTTTCAGAGGAAATGTTTTTCAAAGAAAGCACTTCTGGAGCTGTTCAGTGGCGCTCATTCAGAGCTACACACAGGAAACCACAAGGTTGCCCTTGAATGAAGCCTTCGCCTCCTGTGAAGTGTTTGGGGAAATGACTCAAGGTCACTGTGAGTACTGTTGATTGGAGTTTTGTGTGTGTGGACCAGAGTCCTTCAATGATAATTTTCATATTCATTTTGATTCAGTTACAATTCTGAATACATATTTGAATATAACTGCAAGTGTTTTAGGCAGTGTGACAGGTTTCTAAAAACCCCTTAACGTTGTAATGTGTTAATTGGCTGATTTCTTTTATAAAACTACCTTATTATTAACTACTCAAAGATGAACCAGGAATGATCTGGCTGCTAAACAATGCAGTAAGTGGGTGCATTTAGATACAGTAGGGTGTGCAATCACAGATGTGCATTTAATAACACTTTTACAATGTATGGTAATAGGGTCACTACAGTCTTCTGATGTACAGTCATACAAACTGAAGAAAAACGCCTTGATTAACACTTACTTTACAATGTAATGGACATGTCACTGCACACAGGTAATTGTACAGTCAATATATAACGTAACGTTTACGTAAAGTCACGTTGTGTCCTATCAGTGAATACAAAATTCCACTAGATGGCAACAGAGTGCCTCAGACACAATACTTTAAGGAATGTTCTGGGTTCAATAAAAACTCTATTGACCTCATTTGTGCCACAATGTGAATTACCAGAGAAAATTATTTTGACTTTTCTTCTTCAAAGCAAGTATCAGAGTTACAGTGAAGCACTGCCAATGGAGTTACATTGGGGCCAGGGAGTATACATTAAAATACATATTTAAAAGTAAAAACAAAAGATGTAAACATTATACTGTTTAATTTCCCAACAAGTGCATTACTGTAACTACCATGTTTAGTTTGTCTTAGTTCTTTCATAAAACTAACTGTAGAGCCAAAATTTTGCTGTGCTGCATTGCTGTGCTTTAATTACACTAATTATGTGGTGGAACATTTCAATAAAATCTGCCAGTCAGATGCTTTGAAACATTTAAATTCCTTTTTGTTGTTGCTGTTGTGAACATTTGATTTCATGCAGATGAAACAAAATCATCCCTGGTTTCCTTTGTCCTCTAAATTATCCCAGCGATGGAAGAGCCAGGTGGCCCTTTAATCTGGTTTCTCCCTGCCTACTTGTGCTCCACTGCCTCAGATTCTGTCCCAGGAGGATTACAGGCCCACAGACACGCTCACATGACATGCCCTAATCCACCCCCTTAAAGAAACGCTTCTTATAAATGGTGCCTGTGCAGCATTGCTGGTGTTTGGCACTGTTCTCAGACCAGGTTTTGTAAAATCTCACCTGCTGGTAGAGCAAGGCTGGCCGGGCTGTTTGAGCAGATCCCAGGACTCCTGCCGCTCCGCTCGCCCGCTCACGGGGAGAGAGCTGGTGCTTCCCATTGGCCCACCACGACCCGCCAGTCTGATGATGAGAAAGCCGCCCATTTACTGTCATTATTTAATAGAACCTTTAAAAACTAACATTGGTGGCATGAAATGTCAAACAGAGTCCCTCAGTGATGCTTTAACAAGAAAGCATTTAGATTTAATTTGTCTAATCTCTTATTTCAATACAGTTTTTATGGCCTCAATACATCCAAGACTACATGCAATATTCTCTCATCAAATTGAACTCGCAATAATATTAACTACATATAAACTACAGTACCTGGCTGTTGCCTCTTGCAGGTTACAGTTTTTGTCTGGAGTCAATCCAAGCTCCTCTCTAGTATCCTGAACAAAACAACAATTTCATTTAATTCAGTAATATCTGAACTTTATTACACACCACAAATTAGATCAACAGCATCAAAGGATGTGGTTCAATGAAAACTAGAGGGATTTACACCTTATATTCAGAGACGGACGCTAACATGGGATGGAGACCATGGGAAAACTGGAATACCTTGAGCGCTGCCTCTGCCTGAGCTTTTAGGATGTTGCTCTTGATTTCCTCAGGAGCTTTGAGCTGGTTCAGAACAGGACTGCTGCCCACACTACTCAAGCTTTTCTCAGTCAGTTTCATCACTTCCTCCTGCACAGATTGGACCAGAACACAGAACATCATGTCCGCCGTCTTCATTGTCTCAATAATGTGCTCTATGCTTCAGTTTTCCTTAAATGAATTACATGGTTGCAACAAGTTGTTCAGAAGTGATAACGTCTCAATGCAAGACAAAGCAAACTTGTGTTGAGAGAAAGCTTTGTTCTCAGTGTGTGTGTGTGTGTGTGTGTTTCTGGATGGCTGAACTGACCTGATTGTTCATGTTGAGGTTGATGTTGGATCTGGATGGAGCAGAGACTGGAGTGGTTTCAATCTCCAGTTGCTTGAGCCGAGCTGCAGCTTCTGTGGGTGAGAGACAGACAGAAATATGTGGTAATTAATACACCGATTTGGGGTAATCAGTGACACTGCATGGTTATCTAAATATGAAAAACGATGTCTATATCAGTGCAGGCCTACTGCATCTACATGGATGAACTCACCGGTCAGAGAGAGGGTGGTCTCTGTGACTGTGCTGGTATGAGCACCACTGGGTCCCACTTCCTCTGGTGTCACCATGGGAACAGAGGACCGAAGAACCTCATCTACACACGTCTCCAGGAGGTCAGTCACCAAGGGCAAGCTGGGAAGGATAAAAAGGTTAATTACCATCTTCCAAACAGAGGATGTGCCCCGCAAGTGCTGCTTGTAAGGTCTTCAAACCAGTACCATCAGTTCATAGCACAGTTTTTGGAGCCACAGATTATGCTGATTTCAAATTATACTTGTTTAATACATTTGCAGAAATATGCCATTCATAACTTTCCAATAACAGTGTTCAGACTGGTATATTGTTACACCCCTAGAAATGACATGCAACTTACCTGGACAAAAGTCTGTTATGCTGGGCCAAAATACAAGTTTGTGCTCTGCAATCATACAGTGTGCTTTAAACAGAGTTTATATTCTAAAAATGTGATAGTTGCCCTTTCAATCACAATGAAGCTGAGCAATGCAAATACATCACAATACCTTGCAGTTTTTCATGATATTCAATATGCTGCACAACCGCGCATTATATATTAGAAATATTCAATTTATCACCATTCCTAATTCGTATAAATAAAACCAATCGTGGCAAGCTAGTGGAACATTCTAACAAATGCAAGGCAGCAACACCAAAATTCATTATAGAAGAATTCTCACACATTGGAAATAAGTTATCTAACAAAGTTAATACGCAAACTGACCACACACATATTCCACATTCCATTGACCTAAATTAAAAGACCACACACACACACACACACACACACGTGTAATTCATATCAGTAGTGATAGCAATGCTAGTACACCAGTGACAAAGGGTAAAACATACTCCTTTTAAACTAAGAAGAATTGTGGGAGGTAACTGAGTCACATTCCATAAACTGCTGGAATGTGATTAAAGCTCAACAGAAGCTTAACTTTGGACAGGTCACTCCTTGCAACACTGACTAAACCCAACATGCACAATACAGTATTCAGTCCCTTGTGCGAGTAAAAGCACTGCTACAGAAATGGCCTTCCAGTGCGACAAAGAATACAAATAATGGGTATCACACAAACATACATTTTTACTCATTGAGTGTTAGAAAAACTGAAACAAACATTGAGCTGTTTTTGACTCATACTTTTAATCATCTTAAAGCCATGTATCAAAGCCTGTGTAACACACAGCCGTCAATTGGCCATTGTGTTAATGTAGACAGGCTAACATCAGTGTATATTGGTACAGCTGCAACAGGTATTTGTCAGTTGGTTAAAAAAAGTACAAAAAAAAAAATCACCCTAGTGAGAACTCAGCTACCATGTAACTGTTCAGTCCACTCTGATCACACAGTAATAATATATAAGAAATAATCTATAAAACTTTCTATGCGTAACATACAAATTAGTGCCCCCAAACTTTACATAGACACAACTCCTTATAGCTAACATGAACTCAAAGTTCAAATATAATTTATATTGTCCTCCTGAGACCAAGGATAATTTTCTGAAGGTAATTTACCTCAAGAATTATTGACTCTTGGAAAAAAATGTCTTTCTGAGAGCATATTTAAGCATATTATATATCATGTGTGCTTAGTACCTAATAACGTTGATTTGCTATTGATTGTTAAATCCTGTAAATTCATAATAAACAAAACAAGTGTGACCGATCACAATAGTCTCCATCTCATTCCAAATGACAAATAAAAAGTCTAAATAAGTGAGCGCTTCCTGCGTAGCAGCTGTTGATTAATGGCCGAGTCTTACTGCATGCGCTCTCCAGTTTCTCCTGCGAACAGGCGGATTATCACATCACTCAGGCTGGTTTCGTTCACAAAGGGGAGGGGCAGAAAGCAGTTTCTGTACTTAAAGCGAGAGGAAGACTTCAGCCCAGGTAGTTTCGCTTGAGCTCCGCCAGAGAACGCGCCTTTCATCCCGACGCTTCCTGGAGTCGAGTTTGTATCTGAGGAATGCAAGGGTGGAGGGACTGCGGCAGCGTCCGTGTCTGAGAGAAGGTGCAGGGAGGTGCCTGGCGGCCACGCTGGTGTCAGCGGTGGGATTTGGGAGGGGGGTGAAGCCTGGATGGGTCAGTGGAGGGGGTGTTAGAATGAGAGGACAGGAATGCTGTAGAGTTTGATGAAGGGAAGTTGAAAAGGCAACTAAAAGATGGCAGATTTCAGGAGTGGAGGAAAGATGAAGGAACAGAGAGGAGGATAGAGGCTACTGATGAAAAGTTCAGGTCACTGTTCCTCATGATCTAAAGGTGGAAGAACTTCAGTGCGGTTTAAAAATCTTAGGCTAATCTCAAGGTGTGAACGATGGTGAAGGTTTAGCGTACGACAGCATGTCTCATAAATAATCTTAAACGCATTTAGACCAGATAATCAGTGACCATAATGCCTAACTGACTCAAGTTTTTTTAAGAGCAGTCAGATCTCTAACCTAGATTTTTATAAAGCAACTAAACTAATGCTAATTCTATAACCTGGATAATATTATTTAAAACTTAAGGATACAAATCGATCTAAATGATGCAGTAAAGTTTGTATCACTAAAGACTTTTATAATCCAAGCTAATAAAGAGAGCAAATATGTTGTCTTCAGTATGTGACAGCAGCATTATAATTAAGACTAAGACTGGGTTTTAAACATGGTCTACATCCTTCAACACACTTAAGGAACTCCCTTGTATTTAGGGGTGTGTAGTGGTCTCAATGGCTAGAGTCCTACTGTTAAACATGATATTTTAATGAAGTAAAACTCAGTTAATGTGTAACAAAAATGAATTATTATACTCAGCACAGCACACAGCAGTGATTGTTGATTAAAGTGCATGTTTCATTTCAGGGTCCAATGGCTCCCCAGTCAATGTCGCTTCCCTGCTATTCACTGCTACTGTAGCTAAATCTCCCTCTTGACACCTCCAGCTGACTATTACTTCTTTATTTCAAAGCACGCATCACGGACATTTGACAATTCAACGATTAGCTGAAAAATCAAGGTCATAAGGTAGCAGATGGTAAGACAGGGACATGAGAACAAAATGCAATGAGTAAAAACAAACAAAGAAAAAAGAACCAACAATTGACTTCAAAGAAACATCACTTGAGTAGCCAAAATCATTTTAGCCAGTTAACTAGGTTAGGCTAAGGGCTATGTTTGGTTGGTTAGGAGCATTTGTAACAATGACTAATCTAATTCCAACTCGAATATGAAAAGGATGAGAAATAATCATTAGAAAGGACTGGAAAAGCCAAGACCACCCGTCACAGGAAGGCCATTTATTTTTTCAGCCAAGATTTTTTTAGTTTTTCTTTAAATTTTGCAATAGCAGGTTAGCAAGCAAGCGATAAAGGAGCAATTCTTCAAACTGATCCCCTTAACCCCAAATAAACTCATCATGTGGATTGTGCCGCACCTTGAATTTCCAAGCAAAGGTGCTAGTCTGCAAAGAATGACTAAACTGATCTCAGTACAAGTTGCAGGTTTGAGAATAAAGAGGAAAAAACAGGAAACCCACAACTCGAAGCACCGTTACCCTGCGCCATTTTACCGACCAAGCTAAAATCACTGCTGTATGATTTACCCCACTGATTGGGTTGGTGTGACTACAATCAATAAACAAAAGATCGAACGTAGATACTGATTGGCCTAGCCAGATGAAGGTTAACCAATCAGAAGCCATTCATGATAACCCCTGCAGAAATGCCCTGATTGGTTGAAGCATATCGAAAGTTGAAAACGGGAGTATACATACCTTGCCTTATGAAAAGGCCACTGGGTTTCAGAACATCAGACTAGAACAAAGTTAAAACATTCAGAACATTAAGGATCAAACTTTCATAAACAGGAAAATACATCCAGCACTCAAACGCCCTCTCAGATGCACACGTGCACACACACACAAATAATCCCAAAGTCTAATTCAATTTCTTTTCAATATTTCTGCAAGTTTAAGCCAAAGCTCTGCATAACACAATAACCCCAGCCTTAGGAGAAAAGCAAGAATGAAAAAAAGCAGGAGAGAGACGAGCAGTCTTTGACATCAAGAGAAAGTTTGTTGTTGTCAGCCCAGCAGGCATTCTCTCCTGAGCTGAGGCAGCCATCTGCTCAACGTCAAAGCTAAACAGCATGAAGTACCTTCAGCACCAGTCACCAACCAGCGCTACAACCTTCCACCAGCATCCAACAGACCAGCACCAAACAGCCCAAGCATATCATATATGGTAGTGTTGCACTTTGCCAAACCTAAGGTTAAGGGCCTGTGCGGAGGCCCTAGAGGAACAGCAGGGCATCAGATTAACCAGCTTAGAGGTCTTAAAATTGTGGGCAGCTCACCTCCTCTTGTCCGAGTGGCTGCCACCAGGGCTCCTGGGAAGGGTTTCAATTTCCATAGGGCTCGCAACACAGGGTGGGCTGCTGACCACCGGCATACCAGACCAGGGAGGCCGTGTTTGAGTGGGCTGAAAAGATGAATGGGTTGGGTTAGGTAAAGAAAAACAAACAAACCAACAAAATTAACTTGGTGACTTATTAAGACTCAAGGGGGTATATCCCACAGAAAGCTAAGATCATCTCAAAAAGAGAAAAAAATAACATGTTGCTTAAAGGAAAAAAAAGATTTTTTATTTTAAACACGTCCATAACAACAAAGCACATTTTTCAGTAATGAATGAAAAACATTTTCCTGTAATATAACTGTAGACTGGCAATACCTTTGTTTCTAAGCTTGGGTTCAGTCCATTATTGTGGCTGCTGTGGAAAGAGGAGAGAAAAGAAGGGTGTTTTAATTTATCTGAGGGTTTATGAGATGCTGTTGAGTGATCTCTGTAACCTAATGATGGACCTTTCACAGAGGTGACCTAAAACCAACACTAGCCTTTCAGGATCAATGTGACCAATGGCGTTCTTGCCCTTTGGTCACTGACGTGATCAGATTTGTAAAATAACACAATGAGTCAAAGTCACATTTGCGAATCATTCTGAATTACTGTATTAGTCACAGCACGAGTGCTGAAAACACCCAAATTAATGTGACAAAAGTGCCAACACATGATGTGACCTGACCTGTTGTTCATGTTTCACTTTTAACAACAGCTGAGTCTGTGTAAGCGGCAAGCACTCAAAAGGCTAAAGTTTAACACCTTAAACTTTTGCCCTCTGAAAAAATGTAGTAGTAGTATCACCTTATTCTGACATCTAAACTTAATGACACAACAACATTTTCAAAAAACACATTCAAATTGTTAAATATTTAATGGCACAATTAAGGAATGCAAAATACTTACTCTGAAGACTTGCTAAGGCCTGCAAAAACAATAGAAAAAAATGAGTACTTTATTACACATTGGATAATGCTGAAGTCATAATAAAATGACTCATAACAAAACGAGGTGAACACCAGTGTTGGGCAAGCTACTTTGTTGCTAAACTGGGCTAAGGCTTTTATGGTTTCAATAAAACTTTGTCTTTTAAATGTAGTAAAATAGCTAACAATATAATAGCAGTTTAGAAGAGGATTGCTTATAACAAAATGCTGCACAAAAACATGAGAAAACAGAGTAGCTATGCAAACTAAATGAATAACCAAACATTCTGCGACATCTTCTCAACAAAGAACTCATGTTCTCACCTCTGTTTTGCATGGTCCTTCTAGAGTAACGGCGGCTTGGTCTCCTTTCAAATGACGCAGATCTTCTGGCTTTGTTGGCCTTAGTGGTCTGATATTCTGTCTTCCCACTTACAAAAAAACCCCAAAAGTAACGTCACTTACACTGTTCTCTTTAACATCCTCCAGATAAATCCCTGCTGACTCGATAAGTCTTCAGACATTCACTTTTACGGGCTTAGAGTAATGAAAGTCCAATGTTATCGGACAGACTAATTTCACAGTGTAAACACATTATTCCTGGGAGGATAAACGGACCACCTAGCATTAGCAAATAGTTTAACAACAAAACCGAACACACAGGTGAATTTAAAGATAAGTCAACTCATTGAGTCAAAAATAGGTTCATTTTGGAGCGAATAGAGGGGCTAAAATAGGAGCAGGCAAACAAAAAGCCTTTCCAACAGTGAGCCGAACTGGACAGCGTCAAAGCAGCGGGCTGGCAGCTGGAGATAAGATGTAATTCCACAGAAAGCTAACACACACACACAGACACATGGCGCTTCACAGACAAGATCACATTACAATTTACAGCTCAGCAGCAGATATTGTTAGGCTATTAGAAACAGGAAATCTTGTCTCAATGAAGGGAAAACATTCATTAATATAAACGGTTTAAGTACTAAGGTTAGAAAACCACAGGCATTACTTAATACTCAAATTTGTGTTGAGTGGAAACAAAAACTACAAGTCTAACAAATTAAAATGGCAAAATTAGTTGTAAAGTTGTTGCTGCTGTCAACAAAAGTAAAGTCCAGATTTTTACAATTTACAAAAAAGTAAAACTTCACTAGCTATGTTCTGGTTGTTAAAATGTAAAGTGATGCTTGGATGAGTGTGTCCCACCTGTATCTGAACCGCGAGCCCATGCGGATGAACCCAGAACGGGCCGAGCTCTTCTGGACGGGACCGCGCAGGCGGAAGAAAGCATGGTGCTCTACGGCGCACTTCCACAGATGTTTGCAGGCCTTCGGATGGTCCATGCGGAACACAAACGTGTGTTCCTGCTCTTTCCCCTGAGAAGTGATGAACAAAATTACGCTCTGGTGACAACAGAATTAAATGCAAAACACTTGTAGACGTTTAGAACTAGTTGGGAAAAGTATGGCTCAGCTATCATGTTTTTGTTACTAGATAAAACTCCATTGTTACATAGCTGACAGAATCCTGTTTGTTCTTCCAGTGTTTGCAATACCTCTGTTCCAAAACCTGGTGAGCTGCCTATAGCGACAGCATTTGAAGGCATCATAGATGAACTTCAAACATAAAAACTGTTTAAGCTCTATGTAGGCAGACAGCAGGCAACTTAAAAGGTTTTAGAACAGATCTGTATTATTCTCTCTCCATTTGTGTTATGGAGACAATAGATAGTTTCTAGCACACTAGAAACATTTCTAACATTTGCCCTATCTGGGGCAAATCAAACACTGTCACGTTTTTTTCTTAATCAGCTGCCCCACTGAGAAACAATATCAACATCAAAAATGGGTTAATCATACTATCTGATACAAATAAAGTGCTACACAAATGTGAAGAATGAAATAACATCAAATCCAAACACAGGCTCAGTCTAAGTGACTTAAAGAGAGTGACAGGCGGTTCTTTCTTCACGTTAGCAGCCTCTGTGCTTTATAAAGTGTGAAGTTCTCCAGATGCCAAGCATGCCTGAAGGGAGACTGTCATTTATTAACTCAAGCTACAGAGATGCCAAGAAAGTCTCAGCAGGAACATAAACACACACTTTTTCTGTCAAGGAGGCACAAAGGCATACATTTCACATTACAATAAATAAATGCGCTGCGCATAAAACTCTTTGTCAGAAATATAAGCATGTAACACAGGGTTGCCACCGAAGCGTTGGGCCGCTGCAGGTGGCTAAATTCCAGGGAGCCGAGCCCACTCTTATCAAAACCCCTTTGTGAGGGTCTGGCCTTTAATTTTTCAGCACAGCACCATGTATTAGTATTTTAATGACAAGCTATGCATATGATAGCAGCACAAAAGATGTAACTATATCTCTGCCTGAGCGATGTTACTTTTTCCTCTCTAAAATTTACTGTAAGCAAACCACAGACTGCACACTAAGGCAAATCATTAATAAGGAATATGACTTTAAGTGTGGGGTATGTTGTTATTGAATAAAAAAAAACGAAGTACTCCTTAAAGCCACATTTCACACACTGACAGCTGCAGTGGGAGGTTTAAACAGCACAATGATGGGAACGAACATAAGACCCCATTATTCACAGCTGGTTTTAACATCTGTTTATGGTGAACCAATCACAGGACTAAATGTCGGTGTTTGCGGAGTCTTGTCTTTTAATCAATCAAACCACATTTGGTGGTTGTCAGAAAGACACATGGCCATATGGCACTTGTAATGTAAACACAAACAACGTCAAAGCAACACCTCCTTGTCTAAACAATGGCTTAAACTTTGCTTTACATACTCTAATGCCCTTTGCCCTCAGGTCAGTGATCTGGAGTCCTATAGAAAACACACATATGTCTTATGCTGCTGTTGCAAAATGTATGTGTGTGTGTGTGTGTGTGTATGTATATGTGTGTGTCTGTGTATGTGTGTGTATATGTATGTATGCGTGTGTGTGTGTTTACCTCTTCTGTCTGCTGCATTACCTGTTCATCATCCTCCACCACCACCAGGGTGAGTTTGCTCTTCTTAAAGTCCAGACGTGTGATCTTGGGCCTGTGTAGACAACCAGCTCCCTTTAATAAAACTGCTTTGACTGTTTATCAATGATCTCTAGAGGACGGATATGCTAACTTTCTCCTATCCCAGTTAAACAAGCTCTTACCAGAAGAACAAGCCAATCTTAGTTTCCCCTTCAAACACGAGTACTCCAGTGGGAGTCAGACCCAGACTGTATTCATTTCCGTCTCGTGCCTGGAGACGTAAGGAACATGGGGAATAGGTAAGTGTCTGGATGTAGCTGGATTAAAAACTCATTGGACACATACATGATCTCGCCTCAACCTATCAGAGAAGAACTCATTTGATTACCTTGACCATGTGCATGTCCACCCCATACATCTCCAGCCATTTAGCCTTGTTCAGGTAGTTTATCTCAGCTTGTGCTGGTGTCTGGCCCCTGTAACAAAAAGTGAAGCTAAATTTGAAGCAAGATGATGGCACAAGACTAAAGAAACAACTGGAGCTGCTCAACATCTGCTGTAGGTTACAACTTGTCGAGGCCACAGTGACGGGTCATAAATCACATACAGAAAGGTCGGGGTCAACAGTAGAGCTTTGGCTGAGTAGACAGGAGAGATCCAGGCAGAGTTAGAGGTGCTGACCTGAATATTGACGTTCATCCACCCACTTTCCATTTAGAGTTGCCCTCGAAGGGCCTTTTAAAAAGGAGTCATTATACCTGGCTGTAACTTTTTAATAGAATAAGCCCTCTCATTTATACCTGCACTCCTTCCAGGCATTGAAGATGGCGAGTTCTGTCTCTTCCGTCTGGTTTGGAATGAAACGGAATTCCGACACCAGTTCAAGTGCATGCTCAGCAGGGTCACAGTCGCCCAGTTCAGCTGAAAGGTGAAGATATTATGATGAATGACAGCATCCAATAGCATTCAAGGAAAATGTCTCAGTATAAAATGATAGCTTGCTGTTTTCAGCCACTAAGAACTAAGGAAAGTTACCCTGCAAGGAGTATGCAGCCAGCTCCACTGCTGTGTCGAATGGGCAATCTAACCTATGTTAAACAAGAAGCATATTTAGATACTCATCTCAGACATATAAGAATTATATGAGCATTATTTTAAGAAAGGTTTACAGGTAACAGATTCTGACATTTGTAAAAGGTTTCTGGTGTCCTTACAAAACTTTACGATTAGAAAATCAGAGATCTTGAGTATTGAGTGAGGATGGGGGTGTGTGCTGATATTGTTATGTAATGCTATGACACTTATGCATTGTTAATGTACACATACTTTTGGGGCCAATGTACTTTATAAATGGACCTGTGTGAGTGTCAATAATAAGCAAATAAACTTCACTTACTTGCCGCTAAGAATGTCCTGCTTTAACTGCAATACAAAGAGATATCTACAAGAAACAATAACAAAGTATAGTTGAGATAATATCTGTAAAATATCTGCATATATTGCTACACTAATGGCACAAACACGGTAACAAACCTTGTAAGTTCCTCGTGCAGGTTATTGGGCTCAGAGGAATAGAACTTGACTCTCATATGGAGGCAATATGGAGGTCCAACTGAAACAAAGAACGTAATGAACGCTGTCAACAAGGCAAAATGCAGCATATATCAGGTGGTGCACAACTTGTTGCCAAAACAACGTTTTCAGAACAGAAATGGAATCTGAGGGAGAATCGCATGCAAGATATGAGATACAGTTTCCTGGTCATGGTTGAACTACCTGAACTTCACAGTTAATCATTAAACTTTCCCAAACGGTAAAAAAACTAGCTCTCTCCCAAAAGGTATTGTGCTGTCTGCATGCATGCATGCATGCCACTAAACTGTTCTAGAATAGGCAATGAAACATCACTTACTTTTGACTTGTTTTTTGATGCTTTTGGTGACATCAAGCCAATGCTGTAAAATGTAAGAAAATTAAATAATCAGGCACACGTTCACAGAACATATGGGTTGTTTTATCAAGACATTAAGCTCATACAGTCCTATTCAAGAGATTACCAACAAGAATCAATATAAGGGACGGCACATATAAATATTTACATATAATAATCTTAACTCCTTATTGATTGGTCATTTATTTTAGATAAGCATGCTACAAACGTTTCATTAAGGGAAAATGAACAAGACCAAGTATGCAAGAATACTTTTCTGAAAGGTTTCTGCACCAAACTTCCTCCAATCCCACGCAACAAAAGTTACACACTTCACACAAACAGACAACACTTAACAGGAATCAACTGTGTGTTGGTGCTTTAGAAACTTCTGTGCTGTCTATTAAGTCGTGTTCCTCTTACAGGGTGATGCATGAACAATGTGGGAGGGAGGAAGGGAGGGTGGAGGCACTAATGCTGATGGAAGAATAGAGCGTCTCGCTGTCCTCTCCCACACATTCCTCTCACGCTCTGCCCTCCCTCTCTCCGTTCTCTATGCTAGCTTCTGCGCTGTCTGTTGCAAGTTAGCTGATGTAATTATTCTTAAAGTTCCTGATATTTGTAGTGTAAGGGATTATTGAATGTTGCAGGTCCACTGTATCAGTCAAATCAGATGACAACAAGGCACATTCTGAATACACTTGAAAACTTACCGGGACCTGGGCTGAATCCATGAAGCGCAGGCCAAAGTAATCTTTCTCTACAACATCCAGGTGATACATGATCTGTTCAAACAGCTCCACCCCTTTGGCTTTTTTCTAGAGAGAGACAGCGATAACATTTAAATCTTAAGTGTAGTTTGCAGGCAAATCTTCTAAACCGATATTACATTTATCCACCCAAACTTCACTTTTATTTATGGCTTTGCGTGTGTTTATTGGAACAAGATGGAACAAGATGTACCGTGTACAACCTGCACGAATAGTTCTTTCACGGTAACCATGATAACTCTCCATAACATTTATATGATTCCAAATTGTGCTTGATTTCAAACCATAGCACCTTATCTCTGATCCAAAACCTCCAGAGACATAAACAAAAACGTGAACAGTCAAACGTTTCACAAGGTTGAGTTTAAAGTTGGGCCATTTTGTGGGGTCTCAATGAAAAATAATTTCACGTTTTGACTTTAATGAAAACTTAACATTTCTTGTATTTTTTTTTCAAAACATCTACCTGATAGCCTCACACACCAACTCAACATACTGCTAAGTCTTAAAGTATGCAAAGTAGGGCTCGTAAGCATGGATGCAGCTGCCTATATCTCCGTGAAACCAAAGAGCTGACTCACAAGCTGCTCGCCCAACTGTTGTGGTAAGACAGTGCAGCCGCAGCCGGGCGCTCAGCACCGGATACTCACGGAGGCCCCAGTGAGTTGGCATAGCGTACAAAGCATCCCAGCAAGCTACAAGAATGCAGACAAAGAATCCATTGTGCGCTTGAGTGAACCCCAAGCTCAGGGCTCACATTGTTGAACTTTCCAGCCTGCTAGCCCAACACTCAGCCATTGGAGGCGCAGTTACATTCCTCCTTCCAGTAAGCGGGGCAGAAACGTGGTTCCAACCCGATTTCACACCCCTCCTTTTTTTACGCATTGCATAATTTGCCTTTGAAATGTGGTACTTGCCCAGGAGTACCAACCGTAGCTGTTTTGTTGCTTTGAATTTCCTATACAAAACATAACACACACTTTTACTTCAAACTGCGGATGTACTGCAAAAGATGCAAAGAATGCAAGCTGCTCCCCAGAGGCAATTATTGCAGAAAAGCAGCTATAACAAATGCATTATACTAAAGCATTACAATAATAATGGGCTGGTCAATAGCAGTTCAGCAGGACTGCTTTAATACCAATTGTGAAGCATATTAGAGTCAGCAAGAACTCTTTAGGCCCAAACAATAGTTTTTACATCAATTATATGATTTAAACACTGACGTCAAACAAACTTGGGTAAGTACCAAAAGCTTTAGTGTGAAAATGCCTTAAGATAGAAAAGAGGGCTAATCCAAGTAAATTCAGCCATAATCCACTGAATCATGGGAGGCTGCTCTCGATGTAAAAATGTTGGCATACTTTTGCTCCCAACACTTCTCATCAAAGAAGGTTTAAACTCGATGTTCTCCAAGCTGGATTTGTTTCCTTGCATTTTTGGCCTCGACACACACATATTAATGAAAGATGTCTTGATTTTATATTGACCTGGTAGATTAGTTGACCATACTAACTCACCCCTAGTGTGTGCTTCACATGATTTGTTGCACTGGGCTTCTGTGTGGACTAGACCTCATTTAAAAGCAAGGTGACATACATGTCAAGCCAGGAAACAGAGTATTTAGCTTGTAGCCTGGGCAGTGGAACAGCTATTCGGCATTTATGGGTATCCAGGGGTGACTGTCTGAAAAGCTTTTCCTTGGAGATACTACAGATGGTAAATGCATGTTTGTGCAGCTTGCAGGCTGCAAAGATATTTTATCTTTAAAGTTTAATGTCTCTTCCTCTCTATCGACAGAGAGACAGTGCCTGTGTTTCTGAATATCTGAGCTAGTTTGTGTGAGCTGTGAAATCTGGGAGGAAAACAGAAAGATAAACGGTTTGTCCTGAAGTACAGAATGTGAATAAAACAAATCAATTGAAGTTAGCTGAAGGCGCTACAATAGCTTTGTGGCTGTGTAAATGAATTTAGAAGTTAGTAGACAGCACCAACAACACATGAAATGTCTTTGGTGGGATTTTTCATTCCTGGCTATAAACAACAGAAACTACCTGTCAAGATCCTAGCTCAGTTTATGCACACCATCTCCCGTTATATAACAGATCAGAGGTAATTTCATGCAACCAAAACAAAACAATGTCAGCCATTTAGAACAGGAAAACAGCAAAAATAATCCATACAAACTGAATGACATGAGCAATATCATTGGCATTCTCTCACTACAAACTGGTTATTTGATTAACAAGCCAAAAGCATTCTGATTGGTTTAAAAATCAATGCATCACAATTTACAATTTACAACTAAGACCCACTTCACTGTCATCTGTCAGAAAAACTGAATTTTCCCATTTCTGTTTCTAAAACAAAGAAGGCTTTCATAGTCATGATGAGCATACAGCCCCATTAAGAAGTCAAATATTTTCAGAACTAAGCTTTGCATTTTTTTATTTGATTATACCTACTGATTTATTATATCTACTGATTTATGTTTTACTTGATAAGTATTTGATATTGACTCTAACCATTATAATTTAAGAGCATAAATACTGCTAAACAAATATTTAGGCAAAGAGCTGTAACTCACCTAAAATCTACTATGCCCACACAATCACACAGAGGTCACAAACATTCCTCATTCACAGCATAAACAGATGTATTACAGAAGGTGAGGGGATCAAGTAATTCACTGTCAATGCAGCCCAGAGACCACATGCTAGATGGATGATGCCATTACGGCTAATCAGTAAACAGAATGACACCCATCTGTGTTGAAGTTTGGAAACTTGGGCTTGAGACGACATCCTGAATAATCACTGCAGAATCACGTCTCAGTCAACAATGAATATAACATTACGTTTTAAAGTCAGGTCCATATTATTCCAATGTTAGGATGTCATATGTACCAAACTTTCAACATATTTAAATTCCTTTCGTCTTCGAAGAGTTGAGATGTTGCTTACATTAAATGTTCTTCTGCAAAAATAAACAATTAATTCTTCAATAAAGTTGTGATGCCTATTTTATTTAAGCCTTTCTTATACATTACTGACCTCAGACAAATAAATACATTATCACATGATTGTACACATACCTTACCTTACATACCTTACTCCCAGTTATTAATTAACAACTATTCATTAGTATTATTAAACTAAACAAATATATTTCAATACTAATAACAGTGCATTATACAACTAGTTTCACTTTATTACTGTTTTCCAGGTTATTTCCCAGGACTGTTTATTAGGAAAACAGCCTACAACAGCAGTTCTGTGGCAGCACAAGCTAAAACAAATTGATGCCCTGGATTTGACTCGGCTTATGTCAAATCAAGGTCACCTGTAACCAGTTGTGCAACTCATGACAAACACTTCATAACGAAACCACTGCATGTACAGATGTCACTGCAGTAACACTAAAACTTCCCATGTTTACAAGTTATTAAACTCACCGGCAAATCAACACTGACATCCGTGCCGTCTAACAGAGACACTCTGCAGGTGATGATGGACTTTGCGTCTCCTGCAGCAGGGATGTGAGTCGTGGCTCGCTGGGCCTCACGAAGTCGAGTTTTTTCCGCATGTTTGCGGATGGACCGCCGGCCCAGAGTCCGGCGCAGGAAACTGAGCATGATCAATAAGATTTATGAATCCAGCCTGGGAAAAAAACGTCACAGGAACAACTTCAGTTTGTCTCAAAGGACAACCCCCTATAAACCCAAGACATTCGCATAGCAACCTATGGTATCTGCAGTAAGACCGTATTAACGGACCGTGGCATGTAATGACCGTAGTTCACATATGACATTTGACACAGGCAAAGCCACGAACGCCTTCATATTTGGAGGACCGCGTCAATGTATCTGGTTTCTATACAAAAACGACTGGTTATAGTAGTTATGCATTGGTTTGTTTTTCTTTCAACCAGCGTTTCATTAATACTGTTAATAAGTTCACAAACTTTAAGAACTGCACACAAACTTTTGAGGGGCATAAAAATGCGATCACACGCCGAACTGCACCGACACCTGTTTGCGCCCAATAAACGTTCATCGCAGAAACAATACAAAAATAGATGATTTAATAGCACAAAACATTCAGCCTTCGCCATACGACCACACGAGCGTGTTTTGTCGGGTTTTGTCGTCTTTGGGTCCTTATGAATATAAATTACGTCAGAAACGAGACGTTCACGGTCTAGCGGCGCGAATCCACTTGTTGATCCTCCATCAATCCAGAGACAAAAGCGAGACAAAAGCTACTTACTGAAGATTTGTCACTGTCTCGCCGACAGAAGAGTCCTCTCGCATCGCCTTTTATCACAAAACAACTTTGTGCTTTGAATTATCCATCTTCTGGGACGCAATCTGACTCTACCAGCTTGTTTTTCTGTAGATACGCGTAACTGATATTCTCCAGCTCCGTGAGATTGTGGGATGGCCGTTTTCCCTCAGGAAATGACGTCACGCAAATCCCGACTACTGGATTTACATTTAAAGGGCTGGCGTGCGTGGAAGACGATATTGCGCCACTTAACGATGTTATGACGCGTTTATCTTTTAGTAAACATTAATATCTAATAATATAATAATTGTGATGATAATAATAATAATAATAATAATAATAATTGTGATGTAAACCATTAGTCTGTTAAGTCGTTGAAAGATCCTTTTGAATAAAGCAATAAAAATGAAGGAAGGAGCTGGAAAATAATGCCATTGTCCAGTTGAGTTGTGTGCACAAGGTGACTGATATAAAGACTGGAGAAAACAATGCACTCCTGATGTATATTGATGTGAATGTCATCCTTTTGAAAAAAAAACAACTGTGATCCTAAATATATCATGATATAGCCTATCACTGTACAGATAAACGAAAAACCTTTAACTTTCTATCTTTATATTGCTAAATAATTATGACAGCCCAGGGCTAGTTGGAAGAACTCTCTCAATGTCTCTCTCTCCCTCCCTCTCTGATACGTTTATTGCAGTCAGATAGAAACAGGAATAACATGCAACTCTATCATACTCTGTGTTTTTACAACAGCACCACCCGCAGGTTACTCCCAGCCCATGATGTCTTCCTGCCAAATTACGTCTTTAAATATAAACACACAAGATCAAGGTTGCAAAGGCATCAGTATAACCCATTTGTAACCAAAGAACAATCCACAACACACACTTAGTTTTAAAGAGTTTCTTTTTAATATACAACATTGTATGTACACTTTATAATATTTTCATAAAAATGGACAAGTGGACAACTTGACCTTCCTGTTATTTGCAGCAAATAAAATGTTAACACCACTTTGTAATTACATGTATTTGTTGAAAAAGTGCTGTATTACCCACAAGGCATTGTACTCAAACATCTTTTGTTTTTCTGTTTCGCTTCTGAATAATGTCTTGTGTAAAATCATTTGTTATGTTGCTGTATGTTGAGCATAAAATGGAACTTTTTTGGTCCTAAAACCTAGTTTCTCCAGCAAGAATGACTACAAAGTAATGACAGGTGCTTGCCTGTAAAAGTATATAGTACCTTACAAAGAGTCTATAGGCATGGACTAATTTGACTCACCAATCAACTATTGATCATCTGTGAAATAGCTCTAAAAATATTTGCTTTCAAGACGTCTGCAAACATTTTAGCATGAAAAGCCAATGTTCTTTTGTCACAACCAAAGCCAGCGTTGTATTTGATGACTTCTAACACAAGACCTGTCATAAAAAGGGGCCCAATTAAATAAACAAGAAAAATGTTATATCTCTTGCTGAGCCAGACCTAAATCAATCATGAATAAAAACTGGGCTATCACGATTCAACAATTAGCAGAATTTTATAAAACATACCAACACAGACAGGATAAACATGTCGCAAAATGCTGCATGTGTACACACACACACACACACACGCACACACGCACACACGCACACACGCACACACGCACACACGCACACACACCTCAGTTTGTTAATGGCATGTTAGCTGGATGGTTATCAGASAGAAATATCATCTTCAAAATTTCAGACTGTTACTCTCAATAAGTTCACATGTGGTTTTAGAAAATTAGAGCTATAATAATTGAGTCATACAGATGACTTTTGTGGCGTTCTTTATCCTGTTTGCTTCTAATGTACAGTAAAAACGGTTTGAGCTTTCATTTAAACATTTCCATTTTAAAAATGAAGTGAGAAAGGTTTATAATTTGAGCACAGGAGGATGAATACATGATGACAGAATTTTCGTGTTTCACTGAACTATTTCTTTAACATCTGCACTAAATACCAAACTGATGAGCAGCGGCTGGTGAGCAAATAGAGTGAGGCTTGATTTAATGCTATATATTGCAGACACAAAGCACTTTGGCCTGTAATGCTTTCAAGTCCTTGTTGACAGCATTGATTTCAGCTGAGCAATCAGTTAGCACATTAAACAGAAACTAATTTCACGTTGCACCTAAAACTGAACAGAGCTAACAAAAAAAATCCACTCTCATTGTCGTAAGAAATCTTGATTTGTAAGTAGTTAGTTTTGTTCAATGTGCAGGGCTCAACAACATTATGATTAAAACAATAAATATTCCTAATAAAAATGCAACTGTTCATCCGCAGCACAGGCCTGAATGTGAATAGTCTCCTGTCGTATATTTTTTGTTTGTCTGTTTCCAAATAATCAAGGTGACCACATAAAAACTCATTCATTCACGGGCCTGCCCTCACACACTTACATATGGCACCAGAAATCTCCACTATATTCATTATTAACATATATATTTGTCAAAACCCTGAACACTCAAAGTCCCAACAAGTACCAAATTCACCAGATTTTTTTGTCCTTTTTTCTCCTTATTGAAGCTTGGCATATTGTCCGTTTTGCCAATTTAAAGTGCAGCAGTGCTTGATTTATGTCCTGTGTTCCTGACTCCAGAAGTTACTCCAGCGCTCCATGGTTACTCGTGGAGAAAGTCCCGTCAGTGAACTTCAGCATGGTTTTCGGAAAAAGCTGGCATCACATTAGTTTGATTCATACAGCGTGGACTTGAGCGGTCTCACCAGGCCCTCCTCGTAAACCTTCAGTATGGCCTCGCACACGAACTTGAACTGGCTCTGAGGAGACACGGAACAGAGGGGAAGTCATGATGAATGGAAGATGTGTCAGTCTGTCACACGAAAGCAGTCAAGTGTGAAGGCGGTATAGGAAACAGGCATGACAGCATAACTTACACACTGTGTCTGTGTGTGAGACGTAGAGAGGGAGAGAGAGAGAGAGAGGAAAAGGACCATAATGCAGACAGAATCACTGTTACCCCCAAACTAGGACAGATGACAGGATGTGGACAAAAGGAAATGGACTTGTCAACACCATGTTGTTTTTTGAAGTATTATGTATAAAGCACAGAACATGAAATGTATCACATGTATTATGTTGCCAGGACAACAAGCTATGGGCCCCCCGAAAACATCTGGGGTGTGCCAGTGTTTCCCCCCTAAATGGTATATTGTTTTTTTGAAACTAACATTTATCTTCAGTGCTTTTTCTTCCTTTTTTAATGAAAGCTGAGCAGCCTTTATCAGAATAAAGAGGGTGGGAGGGCTTACAGGTGTCTGAATCATCATGGCTCTCTGATCCCTCATGGTTCTCACGATGTCCAACGGATACACGGGCTGACTGCACTCCATCAGACACATTGCCGTCTCCATGGTGATGAGAACCCCCGTTCGACCAATTCCAGCACTGGTCATGGTGGAAAGAAAGAAAATGACACTGTGACTCACTTAGGATAAAAACATGTACTTAAGCGAAGACAATCTCACACAACTACACTATGAAACACTATCATCCATTTTGTCTATGCACAGACCAAGCAGCCATAATCACATGAGCACTGCTGTATCGCTTACCTGCAGTGGACCACAACAGGTTCATCTTTTCCAGCTCGTTTACTCCGAACCAGAGCCACAAAATCCAGGAAATCTGTCGAGTCGTCCGGGACGCCATGATCAGGCCACGCCAGGTACTGGATCTGAGTCAACTCCCTGTCCTCTCCACTCTAACAGCACACAAAAGAGCAAAAACACAATGCCATTGTAATGAAAAGATTACCAACACAACAAAACATGCACTTACAGTCCCAGGATACAATATTAAACTCTCCATGTGCCAAACGTGATAAAACATTAGTATATTAAACACATTTAGCCATTAACACTATCGGAAACTGCAATGTAGTTTAATTTGGATTTAAAAACCAAGACAAATTGTCACTGAATCAAATGCCATGCACAATTCAGACCAACAGAAAATTGGAGATATGGTGCTAAGAGTGACAATGAGCTTCACTGTTTCTCATAAACAGCAACACAAAAACGCCTAAATTACCTCATTGTCATTCTGCTAGAATCGTCATGTTTACTGTTGTTGAAACAGTGAAATCTGTAAATTACTGACCTCAATGTGAGTCAGAGTCATATCTCTAACCAGGAAAGCAGAGTTTCCCTCTTCCGTCTGGCAGAAAACCTGAAAGCCTCCATATGTGGCACTATCTGAAGGGTTGGGCCAGTACTGATGGCACTTCACCTGCAGTAGAAACAGACGCCATAATTTAATTTGGATGATAATTTTTAAATTCTAAACTGCCCAGTTTGTGGTTGGTGATTCTAAGCACAAGCCTCAAACCATGAACCATCTACAGCACCAGGATGTGCAATTTATTAACCAAATCTACTTTTGATTTACATGCAGACATTTTCTACTACAAAATCCAATCTAACTGCTAAAATTAAATAACAATTAAAGCCAACGGTTGCAAATCAGGGTAAGCAAGAGAGATTATGTTAAACACTTTTCTGTCATATACCTAAAAACTTTCTAGAATCACTGAAGTTATAACATTGTGATTGTGTGAGGTACATACACGTCCTCGCTCGACCTGAGTGGTCAGCATGACCACCATAGAGGATCCCTGCTCCCACGTCATCTGCCAGAAATCCGGGCATGTGTTGGGCAGCGGCCCCTGACAGGCGATGTAGCGGTTTATGAGACTGGAGGCGGGGATTTCCATCTGCAATATTTCAATGACAGACAAATATTATGAGAGCCAATACATCACAGTCAATCTTCCTCTGGGAGTCTGAGTTTGTGTGCAAGATAATAAAGTAATTATGAGCCACTCACATTGATGTAATTTGCATTGATATAATCATCTGTGCCGTTCAGGATGACTCGAGTTGCATCGTCTGACAAGAGAACAACAGAAACTCATTCCTTTATATCATTTCCACAAGTTAGTAACAAACTGAATGTTTTGTTGTGATACTCACAAGGTGAGATGTCTCTGTAGCGGTTTTTGGAAATATTCTGAGGTAATTTGGCACACGACATTGTCATTCCGGGCCTTTTCCTGTACAATTGCTATAAAGCAAAGCAACACAAAACATTCAGTCTAAACATCCAAATTTATTGCATGCTTTTATTCAAAGCAACGTATAGTGCACTCAAGCTATAAATTTCATCTGTGCATTCCCATTCTCTGGGAAAAAAATTCCCATGACCCTGGAGTTAACAGCATTACGCTTGGCAAATTGAGCTACAGGAAAGCATGTTTATGCTTTTCCTTTTAAGCATAAGAGCAGAAATGTCACACATGAAACATTAGCCTCATTAAAACATTCATTATTAGAGGCACTGCAGAGATCAGCAGGGATTGTGTCTTTAGATGTTTAACAAGTGCTCTTTATTAAAAATAGCCTGTTTATACGTGCATCCGAGCTATGCAGAAACTCTTCAGGGCTTATGTATACATCCATCACATTAAGGGCACATATTTTATCCATTACTTTATGGGTGAAAATGCATGCATGGCAACACAAAAGCGCATTAAGCATAAAAAAAGCTATCATATCTCCTTTAAAAGTAAATCTGGCTGAGATCAGATTTTTATGCATGATGAGGAAACATTTGAATACATAAATAATGTATGTTTCTGCACTACGGCACCAGTATCTGCTGCATGTAACAAACTGACTGCAGGAACATAGAAGTTAAACTCTCCTTGAGTCACACAATAAGCATATTGCTCACTATATGCACGCACACACACACCCACACATTAACAGGAAGACATTAGGGCTGCCTGATGAAAGACAGGAAGTAATTGAAGTTTAGCTGATATGACCACATCCTAAATGACCTGATTGCTGTGAATTTTACAGCATGTTGCAAATAAGAACATCAGATATGCAATTGCTTAAGCTATTATTGTTTACATAATTGTAACTCACATCAAACTGGGCCAGTATGGTACCACTGTTAAGCCCCTCCCTAAGCTGCAGCATGGAGTCCCTCCATGCGTCCTGGTCGAGCTGGGAGGGGTCTGTGGGAGATTTCTCCGGGATGTACTGAAAATCAGGCTCAGACTCCTGTTTCTCCTCAACAACATCATAGATAGCTGCAGAAAGATAGACTTGTGATGCTATGCCACAACATTAGCAAAATTAGCATACGAGGTATTAAATCGCAAGGCCTGTGCTCACCATTGGGCCGCACCAGCAGAATGAGCTCTCCTGAGTGGCTCTCACAGCTGGCCTTGATAAACATGACCACCTGATCGTGTGTGTGCTCCGAAATATCCCGACCATTGATCAGCACAACCTGGTCGCCCTCATTCAGCCGAGGCACACACAAATCAGCCTGAATAGATTTATGGAAAAAATCCTTAAAACAGGTCTTGATGTAAAACTCACTCACTCAAAACATTCCAGTGCTCCCTTTAAATTTAATAGGTGCCACTTCCACATTGTTTAAAAACATATTTGGGTTTATTTTTTATTTTATAATTTGGGACTGGGAGTCGACTTAAAACAATTCACTGTTCATCCTATAGGTGTCACTCTTCAGGGACTGTGTTCTGTGTTTAATCCCAGCCGCTCTATAAAAGCTTTATACAGCAGGATTAATGATAATAAGCATCTAGTCAAACGTACCGATGTTCCAGGCGCTACCCGAGACACAATAATAGGCATCTTCTGATCAGAGCCACCCTGAGAATAAGAGAGTAAAGATGATTACAACGAGACAATAAAACAGTCAACAAAGTCATGAAAAATTAGGTTCTAAACTTTTACCTTCACATTAAATCCAAATCGTCCGTTCTCATCTGGCTTCATCTTGATCAGGACAAGATTGTCATGAGGAACGACTCCGTTGGGCTAAACACAAAACAAGTTCACTATAAAGTAAACATCTGCACATAAAGTCTTAAATTTTAAGACGTTCTCATAAACAGTGCTGTATAAAAAACACCCACAAATTTGAGCTCAGATGAACACTGTGAAAATTGATTAAGTGTGCAGAACAGAGCACACTAAACCACCAAGAGTTATATCACTTTACAAGAGTGCGACCACATCAGCAGCGAAACACAAGGGAGGGACAGCAGGACTATTATCATGAGTTTGAGGCAAAGTTCAGAAGAGGAACACCAAAGAGCCACACAGACTGCCTGACTGAGTCAGTGGATGGTGACTTACCGTAGCCTTCTCTGTTGCTATGGGAACATCATACATCTCGTTGATGTGGTTGTCTAAGTCTTGTTGTGAGTGGGAGAGTATAAACTGGCTCAGATTCTTCCGGGACTGTTTTGGGGGGAGGGCGGGGGGCAGGCCTTCAACACCTTCTGGAGACCTAATGCATTCAGGTGAAACAGCAACAAAAATGATGGAGAGATTTTAAACATTTCCATTATTTAAAAATGACAATTTACCCTCATGTTGTTACACCGAAACGGTTTACAAACAACGTAAACAAATAGCAACCAGAGACTGTTAACTACCCTTTTAATAAATCAAACATTAGCATCAACATTTTGCATTAGCATTCTTAGAATCCAAAGTAGAATCCATAATTCTACTTTTATAATTTAGTGAACCATTTAATTATGCAGTGTTCACACACACAAGTAAATGCTTCAAAAACACCTAAACACTGGCTTTACCAGTGTGAGACTGCTGTCCTGCAAACATTCTGTAGGAAAACTAATGAGTGCACTTAACAGTGCTGGATTCTGCTGGGTTTATAGGATGGTCAGCAGGTGGTTATGTCATTACTTTGAACCGTGACAGAGACACGTGTGTGTGTGTGTGTCGTCAGTCTATTCTTTAGGGAAAATTTTTACGGAAGATAAACAGGATATGAAAGCAAGTCAGACATCATTTGAGTCATGTGAACTATTGCGTTTAAGTCATTTGTATGTTTCAATCTCTGAAATGAGTCAAACAAAATAAGCATGACCAACAAAAGCCTAAAACCTTTAGCTCTGTAACTTAAACAATTACTTAAACAAGTACTTTCTTCTATGGCCACTAGTTTCTCTAATATTAGAGAAACTAATATTTAGTTTTCAGTTTCTAGTATTTCTAGTACCCTGACGTCCATCATCATCAGAATATTAAAACTTTAAAAGATGCAAATAAACAACCTAACAATCTTTACAATCTCTTAATCAAAATTACCCTTTGTGTTTCTTTGTGACTTTGAACAACTCTTACGGGCTCATAAAAACTAACAGCCACTAACTAACAATGACGTTTTTGCGACCTGGTCTGTTATCAGAGGGGTTATTGTGTTGATTGTAAACAGGCTGTTTCTGCAACAGTTTAAAGATTGATAAACAGTAGGGGGGGNCAATATTTTCCCATTGAATAAGCTGACTGCACAAAAGCAGAAACAACCACATGCCATGCAAAACCTACCACTGGCCGTGTCATTAAGCTTAAGTATACTGCAGATCTATTCAAGACGAGCACAAAGGGCTTGACATATTTACCACAGACCCATTAAATCCAGCACTGTGTCCACTGCTCAAAGCGGTAAACACGCTTTACAGCGGCACACTGTGCGTTTGGTTTCCATTTGGGGCCGATTTAGGGTACAGACAGAGGGTGGTGGCTGTGATTGGTGGGCCAGACAAAACAAACAGCCAATAAAAAATAGCTTTCGGGCAGTTAAACCACTTTTCACATATGAAGAACAGAATCAAGCTTTTTTTAACACTAAATTATGTGGCTTCTGCAAATAGTGCTTTATAATAGCTAAAATGATTTAACGTTTCAATAAGTTAAAGTGGTTCTGCGGTGAAATTGAACAAATAATAAAGATGTGAAATGTATTATAAAGCATGCTGTTAAAATGAAAGAGTAAACCGAACGTCTGTTAAATCAATTCGGTGGTATTTTCCACCAAGACAATAACCGTGCACACATCACATAAGGATTGAGGTTTTGTGCTTCAGGAATTCTGGGAAATGTAGGTCTAAATTAAATTGTCACTAATATTACTTTAAAAAACAATGACAACATTTCATTCATTCTGACTTTACCCTTCAACCAAAAGCACAATCCATAAACACTAGTAACATTTTACAACTTTCATGAATCGTTAACAAAATTTACACAATGCTTAACTGGGCAGTAACATTCTAAATGTCCATCAACTAATGAAGTTATACAACACAAGAAGCTTGTCTACACAACAGGAAGTCCTTGGAGCACAATGAACTTACGGTGTGGACTCCAGACTGATGCTGTTGGCCTGAGTAGAGGAGGCCGATTTGTGATTGCAGAAAACAGGCAGGCTGGGCGAGGCATGGATGACACGATCCACCAGGTGACCCATGGAAGAGGGCCGCAGCCTGGAACCCTCTTGCACAAACAAGGAGTTCCTACTGTTGATAGAACATTTACAGCTGCTGTAATTATTGTCACCTATGTGTTTTATAAGTGAAAACCTCTGGCTGGATAATCAGTTAAAGAAAAATAACTTTGATGTTTTCAACTATTAAACCAGCTCCATATTACACAGTAACATTCATGGTTATGTAACATAACTAGCTCACTGCAGATCCTTTTAACTTAACCTAAGTCTTGGTCTGCAAGAATAAATCTCACAAATCGTGTCCAAATATAGCTTATTTCATTACAAACTCATAATAAAGACAAAAATGAGGTTTTAAATCAAGTTGTAACAAACTGTATTATTTATATTGGTGAGAAATGATAGCAGGACAGCCGTACACCTGCCTTCCCTCATCATTCCTAAACACTCTTTTCCGATCATTATGTTGGGTGTTGCACTGAAATGGAGAGGCACTCACTGGTTGGGCGTCCCAGGGGGCGAGCGGGTGGGCAGACTGCGGGTCTCCAGCCTCTCCTCAGACAGTGAGTTCCTGCTCACTGCTTCCCAGTCCGTCACACCCATCAGTTTCCTTCCCAGGGGCTTGCTGGGAGATCTTGAAGACGAAACGCAGTCAGTTACCAAAGGAATATCGAATTAAACCGCAATCCCTCTCCTGACAAACTAAAGTCAGCTATACCCTACATATCCATCTCTTTTAGTTTCAGTATTAAGATTTTTTTTGGTTATTCCTTGAGGAATGATGGTGATTCCAGCTTCTCTGGTGTTATCTAAGGTTCCAGTCTCCATTTCTCTGAAATGTTTACAAATATCTGCTTCCAGCCCAGTTCCTAGAAATGTGAGTTTATCATTTTATGTTGAGCTACAATGATCTGTTTAAATTTTAAATGGTTTATAGCTGGTATTCAGCTTACATTTTGACACATCAACCTTTAGTAAAGAATCTCTTTGCTTAGAGCAATTTTAGTAAAACTAGACAGTCAAGAGTCAAATGTTATCACAGAATCGAAGACCGACAGACAGATACAACAGCTAAACATGCCAAATGCCAGTTGTTTTCATGAAACATATAAAATACAACACAGAAGTTAATATATGGTTAAGATATACTGGCACAGTTAAAATAAGTTAAAAATTGCTGCAGATAACTTTCCACTTTCTTTGAAATAAACACAGAGCTGTGATGACTGTATCTCCTGAGTGATACTTTTTCACAATTCTGCAGTGATAGCAGTAATATTAAGTCTTAAATGGGTTATATAATATTCTGCACAAAATTCTGTAAAATTCATACAATAAAATATTATGTAACCCTTATTGGTAAATGGATGATTTGCATTATTCATGCTGTTTAGTTAAATAAAAGCCTCCACTATAATTCTATAATTATAAATAATGATATGTCAGTGAAGTGTGAGTGAGTCTGTGTGTTTTAACCCATGTCATAAACTAGCCACCTCAGAAGGCTACTTTGAGGTAGTTTGCAGTCCCGCATTACCTTGCAAACACTCTGTCCTTGACTCCTCTCTCCTTCCCATACTGAACAGACTGTGCTTCTGTCCTTCCACTGCGTGAACAACAACAATGTTTATTAGGCTTCTAATTATATTTCATGATGTCATAACAAACAATGTGACAGACATTAATGTGCGATTCAGATTTGTGACATCATTTATATGTAAAACAGTGTTTATTATATGGTAGAGGGCACCAATAAATACTAATAAAAATCTAAAAGCCCACAAAAATGAATTATTGATCTTCTCTTCCTAGTTTCCCCATATCTAAAATTGCCTAAAAGAGCATCGTGAATTTTTCAAGAGTTTATCCATAAGAATTTAGCAGAGCATTTTATTAGGGTTGACCAAGGTCAAGCTCTTTGGGAACTGCACATCAGTGGTGTGAAATACAGCGAAAATCAAACAGAAAACACAGTGGTTAAAACTGAAAATGCCTCACAAAAGAATCTTTAGGAATTGCAGAACTACTTGTATAATCATCAGTATCGTTCTGTAGCCAGGTTGCACTTCCTCCAAAAACATGCTGTTTTATGTCTCATTTGAACATTTTAGAGGGATGTGAATACAGCAACGCTGGAGGAACATCTTACCAATAACGGAACTTGGAGCCCAAGCTGAAGTATTGAGCAAAAAAGTTCTTTTGCGGGGGAACAGGACAATCAAGCCGAAAGAAGGTGTGATGTTCCACGCAGGCCTTCCAGAGGTTCTTACAGGCCCTGTAGCTGACCATGTTGAAACCCAGCAACGTATCTCTCATCTCAGTCTGCAAGAAAAATATAGAGCCATGGAGAGGTATTAAAGAGAGTGAAGCATAAATACTATCTTAAGGCTGTTATATCATGCATTCTACATCCTTAACCTGGTACAAAGAAGATGTGGGCGACACATGGAGGTTTATGGTTTCCTGGTTTAAGCTAGAAGCCTAAGAAATGAAATGAATGAAGAACTGTAGTTTCAAAGGTTTACACTCCCTGTATTTTAAGAGAGGTAGGACGCTATGTTGTGCATATTGTCATAGTCACAACTTACAAGCGTTTAGAACCTGTACATAGGTGAATAGGTGTTTCACATCATACCTCTTACAATTAGGGATGGTTCAGGATGGTCAACTAGTTTATCTAGATGTTTTTGTATATAAAGTTTAATACTTTTAGGGGTGGTGCTTTAATCTGCATGCTGCTAGCATGTTAGCATGCTCCTCAACAGTCTGCATGATGAAACCCTCTTGTTGTTGCTTTCTACAGCTGTCTTGTTTTGCGATGAACACAAGCTTCCATTTGAAACCTGGCCAAAGTCCCCAGAAGGCTCTGTTCTGGAGAGACCTATTAGGGCCGACACTCCAATCTGCAAGACTCCATTGGTCACCAGGGACTCCAGAATGCACTTCATGCTCTGTTTTAGGTAGTGCAAATCGGCGGAACTACAACCCATGTCCAAGGAAATCGGACCCACTCAGCCAAGCTGTGCCATCTGGGCATCAATTATGGATCATGACATCATTGAGTCCTGCTTTTAGTACAACTGCTTCTGAAAGGTCCCCCTGCATTATTCACATTGCCAGGGTGATCTGAGGTCTCCGGCAAGGGGTCTGAAGCCACTATGGCCCGGGTCAGGATCAGGGGCTCCTGTCGATTCCCGGCAAATGGCAAGAGTCCAATGTTGTGTCATGTCATGTCATGCTGCCCCACAAGCAAACTGCATTATCTACTTTCCATAATTAATAAGCTGTAAAGAGTCTCTCTCATTGCACCTCGAGTGACAAGAGGGCCGTAATTATGGAAGGATTTCACATAAACAAAGATCAGTGGTGCTGTGGTGCAAATAAACAAAGAACACTGGAGCCAACATGCTCTTTAATTTGATACTGTCTGAGCCGGACTGTTTTTTAATAGAAATGAAAGCTCCCATTTAGTAAATGGGAATGACAACTTCTGTTAAAGTCTTCAAATTTTACCCTAATCAGTTAACAGAAAAATGAACCAGCGAGGGCTAAACGCATTCTGTCCCAGTTTATATCCTGTACATCAGCGTTTCAATGCATTACAACACACTCCTGTCATCTTTAAATCTCGATTCACAAACATGTAAAAGATCTTAAAAACGAGAAGAAAAAAATGCATCACTCACCGCCTCTTTTCTCAGCTGGACAAAAAACTGTTTGCACTTGAAAGATATTTTCACAATCTTCAACCTAAAACAGAGGAAAAATGAATAAAAATATAATGCGGTTGGCAAAACGAAAACACATTTTCAAGGGCAGCAACAAATGCACATTTTAAGCTGTTAAAGTTTCCTGACCCATTTTATGCCCCGAGTGTGTCTGCAAGCTTCCCTCACATTAAAACATGACTCACAGCAAAGCTAAATATATTCCACAGAGCACACACACTAAAACACACACTGAAGTCAGAACAAACACGTTGATGCGGCGTCACCCGCTTGTGACACATTCTGTCACGCTGAAGTGCAACACACCAACACATGGTCCGTGACTCAAGCTGGTTGAACTGAAGTTCATTTGACTATATAGACCAGCTTTCACCTTTGCAAGCAATGCGCCTATAGTCAGAGTTACTATTTGTAAGTCACTATTGCTGTGTTTGTACTGCATGGCTAAGTGACAGAATCATTGATAAGTGCAACTGTTTGCCTAGAGATTTTAGTGGACACTTGTGACAAACAGACCCTGTGTTTTGTGGGCTAAACATAGTTTGCCATAGTTCAGAAAGCATCTGTCTCTTTATTTCAAACTGACTACAGCAGCAGCTGCCGTATGCTGTGTCAGAAGAACAGTGTATGTGTGTGTGTGCGCACGTGTGTATTTGAGGGTCGCTATTTCTGTATCACAATTTAGAGTGCAACAAAACATGTGGAAATGTGAGTAACCCAAAATAACTGAGCCTTCACCACCCCAATTTTTTTATTTTTACCCCTCACTTATGGTAGCCATTGTAAAAACTGACCAGAAAAAAACTGTAAGGTCGAATTTGCTTGTTTATGTCACTTGGTTTGATTTTATGCTAATGCAATGGCATTCGTTCATACGTTCATTCATTTTAGCGTGTCCTACGTGTTGAAAAATTTCTAGGGTCAGTGTATTATTTCATAAAACCAAACAGTACCGTCACAAAAAATTGTGAAACTCCCTTTATTACTGCAGGAGGATTTATGAATATATGTGGTTTAGCTGGCATGAATTTGCGCCTGGTAAAGGAGTCCAAAAAATCTGCAACTGAGAAACTATATATCAAACATCAAATATGTTCCAGTTGGCTGTTATAAATTGACTGTTATAACATTGCCATGTCATGCAGCAAATTATATCTCACTGGAACCTGGTGTGTGTAGTTCAACGTAGTGTAACATGCTTAACACATTAATATAGATATATACACATATAAAAAAAGAAAGCAACAGAACTTGCTTAGAATATTGGAAAGAATGCCATGAGGCTGATATTAACACGTGAAATTCAGGGCATAAAAACACTCTCAAGTCTTCATTCCCAAAACCTCAACCACTGACTTCACCACTTCAATGAATGCGAGCGACACAATTAAGACAAGCTGACTTACCATGGAAAAAAGTTGATTCGTACCCTGTTCTTGTAAACGGCTATGCCAGCTGAGTTCAGCCCGATGAAAATCTCTGTGTTGCTCTGATCCTGAAAGCAGTAAGAGAAAGAGAGAGAAACAATTAATAAGGATTGTTCAGAATTTTCTAAACATGATGTCATGTTTTTACAGGGTGAATATGTGAAAACATCTTTAAACATTTAATCACTCTGATCATTCTTCATCCCAAGAATAAAGTTGTTAAGCATATTTAGATGGTACATTATAATATTACAATAGTATTATTTAAAATTGTTTGAATTTTATGACATTATAATAATTATTATTCATTATTTTATATAATTGASATAATTATTTAACAATTATGTCAAACAACTATTTAATAGTTTCATTTTATGAGAAACGGTTCTGCTACACTCACTCTTGCATAGTGCAGTTCCACTCCATACAGCTCCAGCGATCGGGCTGTGTTCAGGTAGTTGAATTCAGACTGTGCTGGTGTAAGTCCACTGTAGAGTCAAAATGAAGATGTGCATCAGATTACATGACAGTGGAGAAGGTGTGCTGAACAACTCATCTTTTAACTACATGGATTAGTTAGGGTTTGTCAGTCCGGCTAAATCTAAAGTATTAAAGATTTTTGTGATTAAACAAACAGTGTTCTGTGGGTGTGTTTCAATCGGTGACCCTCACCTGTGTTGCTGGTGATGTTTGGTGACTTCTTTTTCAAACCCCTGAGGCTGGTTGGGGATGAAGCAGAATTCAGACAGGTACTCCGGTAAATGCTCAGCTTCACTGTAATCACCCAGCTCAGCTAAATCACAATACAACAGCAGTGTTAGACAGCAGCCATGCGTCAGAATACAACACACGTCATCAAATACTGTTTACAAAGGGACAAGATCAGGTAACAACACACAAGCTACAAATCTCTTTATCTGTCACTTTGTGGGATGCACACGTTGCTGCATTTATGCCAACATAAAAAAAGCTAATTTAATGAAATTAAACAATGAATGCTTTACAAAGGAAAAACAGTGACAATGACATGGTTTATTTATTTAATTGCATTTAGTTTTACCTTTTAAACATTTGCTAGCTAGCCTAAGATGTAGTTTAACATTATTTTCAAACGTTTGATTTTCAAACATTTGATTTTCAAAATCAAAACTTTTGTTAACAATGATATTTTTCTTTTCAAAAACATAAATCCAACATGAACACAAAGATTACATCATTGTCTTGCACATTCCTGTTTGTCATTGACCCGGGGCAAAATGTTGTCAGTTCAAACATGTTGAGACAATAATCCATATCTGAACTGACTTAGAGGCCAAAAAACATCAATTCAGCTTCACTTATTCATAAGCCAAGCACTGCACTCATCCTGAATTTAAAAAAGCTTTCCAAGGGTTTAGCATTACACTCAAAGCCGTTCAAGGGTTTAGCATTATCAAACACCTGTTACGTTATCTGCTATCATATAAAACACATAACGGCTTAGCCATGCTTTCAAACCTCCAAACACAAACCGATTTCACTGACAACAAAGCAGCATCAATTTTGCCATAATAGCTTGTCACAAAACCTTAAAACAAGCTAGCTGCAATGGATAGCGCTGTCTCTGGCTCGCCAGAACGCCCTCTGACCTATATAGCGCCCAAACTGCATGTTAAAAGCCCCAGAGAGACTGAAGCAAATGTGCTCACTACGCCAATCTGTCAAGAGTCATTATAACTGAGGTCAATCTGGAGAGCGGGCCCCTGAGGGCCCGGGATATGCCACCGTCAGCACACACGCATGCCTGCAAACAGCATGTCATGCTTTGTCTCAACTGGGTACTGTTAGGTTTACTATGATGCGCTGGGCAGCGGTAGTTCCTGCTGCACTTCAGAGAGATTTCCTGTTAGCATGTACTCGTGTTTTACAAGCTAGTGCTTGTTAACTGTTGAGATTGTGCACAGATGGAATGTGCCGTGCTGAGTTTGCACTGCTGCATTTGGTGGTTTGCACACAGAGTTTCCTGGGAAACTTAATACTGGATTTTGGTATAAATCACACAGTGTAGAGTGGCCTGCACTGCCTGACAAGCAAAAGAAAAACCAAAGAAACTGAAACAGAACAGAAACACAAAAGAACAGAAAAGTAACTAATTGCTCATTCTGTACGATGTAACTGAAACAAAAATGATTCATTTCATCATCAAAGGTGGGTTCACCACACAAAAACGTTTTAGTGAAGCAAATTATGCAATTTTTGCTATGTATTGTGAAATTGGCACAACTAAATGAAAATAATTCTTGTGTGAAAAAAACATTTTAACTAGATTTTACCTGTATTTTGCATCTGAATCTAATCTGCAACACTAGCCAATTCTTTGATCAAAGATAAACCCTTTTAAGCCATTTTTTAATAAATGCATAAATACTGAGATAGATTACCAGTACGCTTAAAAAAAACAGATTTTTGAACAGCCCTAATTGTAACTGAACTGCATGCAACAATCCAAAAATAGTTGTAGTTTTGTAGCTTGGTTACAGCACACAGAACTCACACACGTTAATGTCAAATCCAACAATAAAGAGCTCATACTTACATTGAACAGCGTATGAAGCAAGGAGTGCGGCAGTATTGTGCGGACAGGGCAGTCTAGAAACAACACAAAATTTATTTATTAAAGTTAATGGTACATTTTGCTGGAGATGAGGCCAAAAGTCAAATTAATCCCAAATTACTGTATTTAAGCCTATTAAGGAATTTGTAAACACTGTAATTTAAGAACCTGCAGAAAATCTGCAGAAAACATCACAGAAACACTTCAAGGGCCATTGAAACATGCATTTAAAAAGCTGTTCAAGCTGTTCAGATATAAATGTTATACAACTGGAATTAAATGTTTTCTTAATAAAGCTAAAAGGAGATTTTTCTATTAAAAAACAGTCATATAATTTACCACTTACCTTCCACTGAGTATGTCCTGCTTAATCTGCAGAAAATACTGGTACCTACACATAAACGAAGAGAAACATAATAATAAGTAATGATTATACAAATCAGGGTTTAAATGATTAAAATGTACTGATCTACAATTAGAACTACATCTGCCTTCAGGAAAAAGCAAATCGCAATATCAACATCACCATGATTCACCATAAACCAGGTTTGCTGATTCCAGCGACAAAGTTTTTAAATAAACATTTTAAAGAGAAGTTTGTGATTTCTGCTAAATTAGTAGCATTACTGTTTAATTAAATTCATAAACTAGAATAAACTAGAGTAAACATTGCTAACACACTTACCGTGTGTATTCTTCCTGAAGTTTGTTGGGGTCACTCACAAAAAATTTCACCCTAAAGTTTAGATGATGCGGGGAGCCCCCTGCCATCACATCAATCAAAACACAAGTGTCAGTACAAAGATGTGCTTAAAACCAGAGGAAGAATCAATCGATATCTTGTGTTAAACAACAGCACAGCTTAGAGGCTTGTATACACCGACTTACTTTTTAATTGCTTCCTTATGGGTTTATTTGGATCCAGCCACCTCTATAAAATATTGATGAGATGGAGAGATAAAAAGACAGAAACAGAGAGAGAGAGCGAGAGAGAGA
>JBAJNP010003266.1:0-40856 GCA_036877545.1 Yasuhikotakia modesta
TTGCCATACAGTATCACTACAAATGTACAGTATAATGCAAATTTTCAATTTGTTTAAACTGTTGCTTTAGGTTGTTTTAGTTCAAAAACATCATTTCTGTGTTAGCATGCTGGACCGTGTTAACTTGGTGACACTTAAATCAGCACAATTTGCAACAACATTAATTATGCGCATGTGTATTTACAGCTTTCAAACTCTTGGAACAGAGTATAAGACATGTGACACCTCTTACATCAGCATGGTTATTTTGAGTCATGCTTGTAGACTTTGTGGAAGTGGGGTGCATGAATATAAGCACTCAGTATTCGTTGCTATTGGCAGACAGCTATAATTGTGAAGTAATTGAGTACAAGCAATCTTATAATTGCTACTGAAACAGATTAATGATTTTGTGTATGTGTGTGTGTGTGTGTGTACTCATCACTCACCTATATACTCATCAATACAAGTACAGAGTCATAAACCTATTGCAACGTCCCCTTATAATTGAACTTCTAATTGTTTTGCACATTTTGAAATGACTATATGCAAAAGCATTAAAAATGTTTATGGTGTAATTCTGAACAGTACCTCATGTCAGAATGCAGTTTGCGGATACACGATGTGTGCATAGTGACTTTAATTTCAGAAATAGCAGTACTCAGCCCTGTGTGGAGAGGATTAGAGTGTTAACACCAAGGGCAGGGTGTTCTTGTCAAAGACAGCTTTTGGTTTCTGGGTGTTACAGCATATTTCTCAGTACAATAAACCACAAGTGATTACAAGGAAATGGAAAACTTTATGAATGTACCCCCTTAAAAATAGCATATCTGAAATCAAATTTAAAACAATGCTAACGGTAAAATAAAGTTCTTAATAGCACTGCTGCTAGATTGTACACACAATTTGTACTCCATGTACATCTGTGCCAAAGATGTAACAAAGTGACGTGACTGAACTGAATGCATATTTTATCCCTCGTCAAAGACAGACTACAAAGTGATGTAATTAAGGCTCGCCACCTGTAGAGGGAGACATATGTCAAGAAATACATGATTGACGTCTTATTGACGATGTGACGTATGATGACGTCACCCAGTTCGTGTTTGCGTGCAAAAAAACTTCTGCTTTTGCTTATGAATTGTTTAAGGAATTTCTTTTTTGTGTGTATGGGATTTCATTGATAACAATTTTCCATTGATAATGTATTTGTCACAGATTAACTGTCAATTCTTGTTCTCTTGTAGATGCTTCATGACTGTCCCAAAGCTAGACGAGAGGTGGAGCTGCATTGGCGAGCTTCCTCGTGTACCCACATCGTCAGAATCATTGACGTCTATGAGAACCTGTATCAAAACAGGAAGTGCCTTCTTATTGTAATGGAATGGTAAGTTACCTGTTTTCACTTGTTTTCAGACATCAAAATGATCCACTGTGTCATCGGCACAATTAATATTGTGTTAGAAAAAACACAATTTTGGTGTTTTTTTTTATGCTTTAACATGTTTAGCATAATCCGTTAGCCCAAAGCAACCAGTGATTGTTAAATTGTGAAAAGTGATGCCAACAGGTATTGACCAATCACAGTTCAGTTAGACATTGCATGAGCAGTAATTACTAGATAGTAGTTGTTCTGGCTGTAGGCTTTGCTTTGTTTATTTTTCTTGAATTGCATAATGGTCATGAAAACCTGAGTCAGGAGTGATTCATTTACCATGACGCCTTGCAGTTCTCACCCAAACACCTAAAATTCTGTCATTTGATCACACTTCTGTGTGACTTTTTGCGTAACGCGCGTAGATAATTTAATAAATATCCAAGTGGGTGGATTTAAGTAGTCAGAAGTTCATTACGACACACTTTAATCGTAAATAAAGCAAATAAGTTTATGCACCACGCTGAATTTAACTTAAACTTGAATTTAATTTTACCGTCAGCTATTTACAGCGAGGAACCTGGTTTTAATCTCACAATTTCACAGTAAAGTCAGGCTGGTTGCCACGGCACCTTATGACATCACTTGCGGCATCGTTTATAATGATTTGGAGCGGTTTCAGTGTCTCATCTGTGGAACTGGATTACCAGCAGGTGTTTGGCCGTTGCTTACGGTAATCACTCAAACACCTATATGACCCTTTCATGTGAGGGAAATGAAAAGTCCCATGTCAACAACACATGCGTGATGACGTGCCTCCCGGGGCGACAACCTCTCCTCCATATAGACCTTATGTAGCTGCATGAACGCTACACCATGGTTTCCCACACTTCAGCTGTCTGCTTCTCCACTAAGCGCCATTGTGTTGTATTGAAAGGGAGTGCAACCCAGGTTGCTTTATTGGGACGGTCCCTGCAGTAATCAAAATGCAAGTTGCATGAATACAATTTGTGCGTAATGACACAAAATAATAAAGTTTGGTTAGGTCAGCCATAGACTAGTTAACTGGCAGACTACCGATCTGATTAACTAAAATGGCTCCGAGAAGAAAAATAGTATTGATATGAATATTGAGTGTTTCGGTATGTTTTTTGCTGATTTTACGTGTGTGTGTGTGCTTGGTAAACAATTGTAAGTGTATTCGTTTTCAGGAGTACTACAATAATGTTTCATGTGTTTGATTCAGTTGTTCTCATTGTCTTTTGGTGTTTAAAAGGGTGTTAGAAGCAGAACACAGAGGTTATTACATGCCACGCACAATAGAAGTACCGTGATAGTTATCAAGTTTTTTCATGTCAGCACCATCTGTTGTCTGGTTTCAACATGATTTGGTTCACTGAAATGCTCGCTTTCACTGACAACGTCAAAGTGACGCATATGCGATATGTCAATACAAGTGTTTGACCTGGATCACAGACAAACACCTTTATTCTCTGTATTGATGTGAGGAACAGAAATCACACCTCCCTGTTTCCATTTCTTTGATTTCGAAGGTTTCTTGGTGTCGCATATGTGCTGATACACACATTTTCAGGACTGCCTGTTTTGGTAGAAAGGCAAAAAGCGCTCGTCGGCCTGCAGACAGAGATGTGAGGTTATTAGGGTATATTCCTAACCGTAAGGGGTATTTAAACCGACTCCTGGGGTACTTTGATTAATATTGATGTAAGTGACATTTTAAATTTGTTTGGGTGACCTAGTACATTTGTTGTTTGGTCTTTGTCTTCAGGCTATAGTGTTGATAGTTTATTTTGCGCTTTAATCATTTTGGTGACTTCAGTAATGGTGGCAAAAATGGCTAAATGGGATCCTGTATAATATATAGGGGATATTATGGTGAATTCAGTAATTGTGATTATGGTAATCATGCTATATGATGTCCTATATTATATAGTTAGTTTCTTTTTAGTTTCTTGTTAAGTCTTATTGAGGGGGCAGTAGGAAATGTGAGACGAAAAGGTTAGCGCTTAATGTTTACATTTACATTAGATAATACAGTGTGCATGATGTGGCTAAATTGTTACCCCAAAACTTCATTGTTTGAGGACTGCTGTTTGTTGATTTAGCAGAAAACCATTCTGCGAAAAGTAAGCAGTATTCACCATCTCCGACACGCTCACATCCTGTGTTCTCCAGAATTGTTGATTTTTGGAAATATAAAACAGTACTTCCGACCAGACCGGTTGCAACTTTGTTTCCTTTTGTCCATTCTTCCTGTTCATGTCCACATTTCCACAGAATGGAACCTTACCAGCTAGTTTTAATTTTAACTTTTTAAATGTAAATTTATAGACTGCTTCTCTTGTTTTATTCTTTAGGCACTGAAAGTACTGGGCACTAAAATGTAATTGTGGTTTGTAAACCTGTGAGGGAGTTTTATTGGTGCGGTTAATAAAAATCAGTACTTTCCTGCCCCCATTAAACTAACCTTAGCTATGACATCTTTGCTTTTGTCACACAGCTGCATTTGGGCAGACGGTTAAATAATGGAAATACTATTTCTTTCATGATGCAAGACATTTTTAAGGAAGTATAATATTTCTGTAGAAAATGTTGATTCTGTTTCTAATGCAATGAGTGGTTTTGCTTTATGATGCATTTTCAGATATTTTCTACATACATTTTAATGCATTGGGCAGACCTTTGTATTTTCAAAGTGACTTACATTTCATATAGTCTGTAAGGGCGTTTCTTGGGATTCAAACCCATGATTTGGGTCATTTTACTAGCAACATTGCTGTACCAGTTGTGCTTTAGCACACGTGAATGATGTTGCGGTGTCCTCACAGAGATCACTGAATATCATTATCACCTAACATATTAATGCTATTAGTCATTGTGAAAATGTATAAGAAACTGTCTGAAGGTTCTACAGACTGAGAAAGACCCGAATAGATTACAAGAAATCGGGCCAGAGGCCTTAAGACACTCAGCACTCAGGAAACAAAATCTACAGGTCATCAGAACATCATGTTCAGAAGATGATGGAAAATGCCAACACTGGTGTTTAGCTGCTCATAGTTTTTCTAAGAAAAACGCAACCCAATCACATGTGGTGATGTTGGGCGACGTTTCACACACTTGTCATTAGAGGTTTGTACCATAAACCACGCGCCTCCAGATATTGTACCCTTAATCTTCACCCAGCGCTCCTTACACATTCGGGTTGTAGTATTTGCTGGCTATCAGACGGGATGCTAAGCCACCGGGGTTTAGTGAGATCGAAAGAGGAGAAACGTGTTGCGGTCGTTCATAGTCCCTCTCTTGTGTTCTCGCGTTTGGCTTTCTCAGGCAAACTCATAGCGTTTTTTTCTATTCGTGTCAGAAGTTTGATGATTTTAAGTGAAACCGACTGCAGTTGTAGGTGAAGTGTAGAAATGAAACTCACCTTGCACGCTGTGGTCCATAGTGAAGATGTGAGAACGACAAAATTCTGCACATTTGCATAGGAGACGTGCACGGCTATCTGCAGAGGCCCTGGCAGGGTTTAACGCTTTAAGGTTTACTTTACGTTACTTTAATGCACCAACAGATGCTTTTTCACCACATCAAAGACATGCACGTTTTTGAGTCACCGTCGCGTTATCAAAGTCATCCTTTTCTCTCCTCCTCCCCTCACTTCCTCTCTTTTCTGATGAGAGAGACAGTCTTTCTAAGCCCACTAACCCAGTTTCTCGCAACTGGCAAGTTTTCAAGAAGTCTAACTCACCTGACTTGTCTATTTGCTTTCACACTTGGTGGTGGTTTGTGAATAATCGGAAATGATAACCACAGTGATTACTTGGGGGCAAAGGTGAAGAGATCCCCCCTTCATGTGGTTTTATATATATTTGTAAAAAGCCAGTTTTATGCTACTTGTGGTTGGCCTACACGCTTAGCCGTCTGCGTTCAGAGTTGATATTAGTGAATGGGAGTAAATATTAGAGTTAATTGTATTGTGTTATGTGTACTGTTGCTTTGTGTCACTGTTTCTTTCAAACTGTGTTTATTATTGTATTAACATACTTTGTACCAACATACTTTAAAATGTCTTTAGAAATAGGTTGTTTTCTCACTGCAGTTATTTGATCTGGTTTTGTTTGTTTTGAAGTATGGATGGAGGTGAGCTGTTTAGTCGAATTCAGGACAGAGGGGACCAGGCATTCACAGAGAGAGGTACCATTGATGTGACTGATTGAATGATTGAACATATTTGAATTAGTATTTTGCACTACAATACACAGACACATACTTTGACTAATGGCTTGTTTGCTCACTGTTTTGCAGAGGCTTCTGATATCATGAAGAGCATCGGAGAGGCCATACAGTATTTGCATGCTATAAACATTGCACACCGAGACGTCAAGGTAAGTCACTGAGACGTCACAGAGACATCAACTGATTGGCCACCAATCAGTTGATGGTGAATTAGATGCATAGTTTTTGACTTCTTGATGTTTTAATCAACCTAATGATTCTGATAAATGTACTTTTTTTAGCCAGAGAACCTGTTATATACGTCTAAAAGACCCAACGCCCTTCTCAAACTGACAGACTTTGGATTTGCAAAGGAGACAACAACACACAACTCTCTGGCCACCCCTTGCTACACCCCTTACTATGTTGGTAAGAAAAGTAACCTAGTAATGATCAGTAACTAGCAATCCAACCAGATGTCAGGTGGAGGTGCACCTGTTAATTAGTTAAACCCATTTAGTTAAACTTTCCCTGTTTTGTTTATTCATTTAAATGTATTTTCATCTTTTCGTGTTATAGCCCCTGAGGTTCTTGGTCCAGAAAAGTATGACAAATCCTGTGACATGTGGTCTTTGGGTGTCATCATGTATATTCTGTAAGTGACTCTGTCTCATATGTTCTTCATACACCATTTTTGTCTGTTTAGCCAATGAAAACTAGGCCTCTGCTTATATTAGCTTTGCCGCTTCTGACTTTGCAAGAGCAACTACATTCTTCCAACTTCTTTCTTCCACCCTCAGACTCTGTGGTTACCCACCTTTCTATTCCAACCATGGCCTGGCTATATCCCCTGGCATGAAAAAACGAATCCGTATGGGACAATACGAGTTTCCAAACCCCGAGTGGTCTGAGGTCTCAGAGGAAGGTAGCTATTTTCAGTTCTCATTTTATTGATATAAGAAGTTGACAATAAGAAGTCTTCTTAGAAAGCCGTTATCTTCAAGTGTAGAGTTTAACACATTTCCAGGAATGATTATAGATACAAATGACTCAGTCTTCTTATTTTTAGCCAAACAGCTTATCCGAACATTACTGAAAACTGAGCCGACGCAACGGATGACCATCACAGAGTTCATGAACCATCCTTGGATCAATGTGAGTTTGAATTTTACTGCAGATAGACACGGTTCCTGTGTACAATGCAGTAATATCCCTGGTGTTCACTTATCGATCTGTTATACTGTGTGCATTTTGTCCTTATAGCAATCGATGGAAGTACCGCAGACCCCCTTACACACCAGTCGTGTCCTGAAAGAAGAGAAGGACACTTGGGAAGACGTAAAGGTGAGATCCCTCGACCCATGTTTACGTGCATACACACTTTCTTTCTAGAAGACAGGCATTGCAACCATTTAGAGGAAAACATTTTGAATGACAGATGTAGGCAGAGAAATTTCGATTCAAATAAAAACTTTATTCAGCATATTACAAAAGCATCTGATGAATAATCTGATGATTAATCTGATGAAATAGAAAATGCATGTGAGATTTGACTATAGCAACAAAATAGTGCTTCTCAAGTAAAGTGGCCGCTGTAGAGCGTTCCAAGTCACTTATCAAAAGTCATTATGTGGTTCTGTTACAGTTAGGAAGCTGTTTTTTACTGAAAGTTACAGCACTTATCTTGATCGTATAATGATGTTATATGAATGTTTGTCGGGCAACAGGAGGAAATGACTAGCGCTTTGGCTACAATGAGAGTTGACTACGAGCAGATCAAAATCAAGAGGATCGAAGACTCCTCCAATCCACTGCTGATGAAGAGGAGAAAGAAAGCCAACAACGTGGCTGCCGAAAACGAGACGCCGGCTTGTTAGGGACGTCTTTCTGTCAAGAACCCACATACATTTGTACACGAGCGTTCAGTTAAAAGTTAAGGAAGCAATAACTCCACCAAAAGGCAAAGTGAGAGATTTTTTAATCGCTCGCATATTTCTTTTAATCACTCACCATTTGTAACTAACAAACAACTTTGCTACCAAAAGAGAGAGGCTGTACAAATACGATACAAGACTGTAAACGTCACAGTTGTAAAACAGCTGTTGTTCACTAATCTGCTTCTTAAAGGTGTCACAAGTACTGTTTTCCACACGGTGTTTACCGGGGTAATCGGAATGTTAAATTTTGTGCATTTTCTTTTTTTTTTTTTAAATCAAAAGCTATTGGTACATGCTGTCAAAGTTACACATTGTCTGTTTCTTTTAATTATGTTCCAGTTTCAGTTCATAACATGTCTCGTTCTGTCTCCCGTTCTGGGCTTATGCATAATGCTTCGCTTTTCTAAAGTTCCTATTCTGTCTTTAGTGGATATGTCTAAGTCATTTCTGCACTTTTTAAAACCTAGAGCCTAATGCAGTCAGTACTGTTGTCCAGATAGAAAAAATGTATTTTTGAAATGACTCTGAATGTAGACTCGCTCTGTTCTCTGCTGTGAAAATGTCTGTCAGTATTGTTCAGGGTCCTGTCAGGTAAAACACAACAACATTTTGACGCTTTATGTTCACTTAGCCTTAGATCTAGATGGGCTGAGAGAAACAAAGAGCATTCATCACCCTGTTTTCACTTTAGTATTTAAGAATCTGTTCGCTAAAACCAATTAGCAAATCCATCACATTTTCACCTCACTGCGTAATTCATGCTTAACATTGTTTGTTGCACACCGCGCGGGTGACCAGTTATTTGCCTTGTATCGATTCTATGCATTATTTGTTTCCAGCTTGTTTTTCATGCATATTGTTTTAAAAATACTTAGTAAAAATCAGTGGGCAACCTCTGCTGGTTAAAGTCAGTTTTAACTCGCCACCCTGAAAGCAAAGCCCATTGTTATTTTTTTAAAAATATATAATGAATCAATATGAATATGGGGTCTTTGTTAAGGTGATGGGTGTTGTTTTATCTTTGGAATTAATACATGGGACGTCCATTATTTTCGTGGCATCGACTGTACTGTTCATCATGCCAGTGCGTGTTCATGTTGTTTGTTGTTGATCTGTGTCTACCACACAGTAATTGGTTTAATCTACCTAATGAAAGCAGCTTTCAAACCAACCTAGTCGTCTGATTAAGGAACAATGAAACTTACATGGAGATATTTGCATATCCAGTAGACAGGTGTTGGCTGCACTGGTGACCTATGCTGAAAGGTTGCATCTTGTTTTATTTTTATCATAGTTTTTTTTAATCCGTATATTCATCTTTGTTGTGTGATTGATCCTCTTTTTAAAGGAAATGAATTATAGCCCAAAGTGTTGAACTTACAGTTGATCAAGGAACTCCCAAAAGCAGTAAATACATAATCACATTCTGCTCCTCTTACAAACATTGTAGTCAGTGCAAACTTCACTGATTATTTTTGCCATTTCTTTGATAATGTCAAAGTGTTGAATTTTTCTTGTATTCTTTACTTTAAGCAACATGTACATTATCCAAGTTGAAAAACAGTTTAGAATTCCCACTGAATTTTATACGAAGTGAGAGGCAAAAGTGTGGCCTGGTTTTAGTATTTAACTGCTGTACTTATGTCTTGGTCTGCTTCAACTTTGGATTAAAACTCCTTAAAACACATTTGTCTCTGTATTATTTAATATGTGCTCTGTTACTTGATTGAATTAAATGTTGAGTCACGCCTAACACAGCACTTATAAGCTTTAATGGGGAGGGTGTGTGTTGTTTTTCCACTTAAATCAGTGCACATCCAAGCATGTGCAGTCAGTGTGAGTAGAACTGAAATTCTGATTGGTTGTGAATGCCCACACAATGCTTCTCAGTAAATGTGACATAATGTGAGCGTTTCATTAAATTCTAGCAAGCTGAGTCATGCAGCATATAAGAAATTATTCATTTCTGTTCTTAGTATAACATAAAGGGAAAGCACCCATTCTTTACCTGCCTTAAACACCCACATCTTCCCCCCCTCCACCCCCCAAACAAGATGGCAAACATTGCAGCACTTTGAACACTGGGTTATAATCACATTAATTCAATCAGAATGAACTAGTTCCAATTGAAGTGTAACTATCCATTTTAGAAGTGTATTTATAACCTGATGAAAGGCAAACAACTGGTTTCTCCAGGATATATATGCTGAATCTCACAGTTTGGGGCAATTTTCTTAACACATTTTTTCCACAAAACACACAAATTAATGGAGATTTTATAGCGGTTAGGATGGTCAACATCTAATGTAAGCCTATATGTCTATATGTATTAGTCAGTCTGTTCATACTTGCATACATATGTGACATATTGACACTATTAAAGGTGTTTCATTTTTATGAAATGCATTTTGAGTGTTAGTTTTGGTATACAATGCAAAACCTTTAAACCTCAATATCTCAACTGGTTCTACTACAAAAATAATTCTAAGGTTACAACGTTTACTAGCTGAGAAGAACTGGACGAGGAGCCCTAAACCCTGTTTGCTCCAAAACCCTTTGAAGCTAAACAGCTCATCATCTTTTCAAAGTAAATATCGCCTACGGAGCGTTACCTGTTACCTTAGATTTGACTACGATCATTCGTCACGATGTGGTAAATAGTGTTAATCACTTGTTTCCAAACAAATGCAGTGTCATTGTTGGTAAATTAATTTTTAATGCGATCTTGCCTACGTCAAAGTCTTAAAGATAACAGACGTAATGCCTTATAAGAGGAAATGACTGCCTGCCAACTAACTAAACAGAAACTTGAATAAGACAATGTTACTGTTTTAGGATGATACTGTTACGTGAATGATGTCAAATCCGGCACACAAAACATCACCTGAAAATGTGTACACCGAATTCTGAGTCATTTTTCCAGGTGTTGCATTCGTCCTGCATTCAGTTTGTATCATGTTTATATTAAACTGGCCTGCTTGATACAGGGACACTATTGCCATTACTATTAGTGTTATTTTGCTTTCATGTTTCCTTCGAATTTTGCCTTTGTACAGCTTCTGCTTTTTGTTCATTAACAAACTGTTCAGTTTCTTCATATACAGACTTGTAATGCTAAGACTCATTCAAACTCTTTTATCCCAACACTCCCATGAAGCCACTTCAGGAAGTCCCACCCATCTCTGTGAGTCAATGCAACAGTTTTTGTCCACATGCTATCGGGTTAAAACAGAACTTCCTGACCCTCCATCTATGCATCCCTGACAATCACTGTGCAAGGTGCTGTGACACTGGCAGTCTATGCTGACATCATGCTACCTGTAGCAGATAGACACATTTAGGGTTTGGGAAACATATGTTAGCTAATCTGCTCTTATTTGACTGTTTTCTGAGGGCAAAAACATGTCCTTTAGTATATATATATATATATATATATTGCAATACTATATATATTACCAATTGCATAACTGTAAAATAAATGTATTATGAACAAATACAATTGTAAGCTTCCACATATGTAATTCTGCCATAAATAAGATTAATTACATATTATTATTATTAGTAATAATAGCAATAATTGTTGTTATTATTATTACTAATAACAACACAGAAATCCAAGAAACTTTGCAAATAGTAAAGATGTGGCTGATTCTTCACAGGTTATGGCAACTTCTGGATAAGAGTTGAAAGTAAAATGTAGATGCAGTGTGTATTGAGAACATTAAAGTCAAAAACACCCATTTGTTATCTATAAATCTCACTTGAATGTGTACATGTACAAGTGCTGTCAAACACTCTCTATTCTGCTCTTTTTGCACAGAGCTTTCAATTTTGACAGTAACCAGCTAACCACCCCAAGGGTTGCTTAGCACATCACAACAGAAACTAGCTTGTTCCCATACATCTTTTTTGCTGACTCAGATGCCACAACTGCAGCCTTAAGGCTTTATGGCCTGTGTTAGCTTTTACATAGTTAATCTCATTAGGGTGAGACATGCATAGCTGTAATTACAGTAAAGGGCTGACAGCACAGTTGCTGGTAAATGCTCTATTTAGGTCAGTTTTGAGGTTAGCACAGTCTTGTGAAAACAGTTGCTCATTTTGGTACAGATGTATGTATATGCATGTATGTATATATCCAAGTGTGACATGCCAAATATTTTAATTGCCTGTTGCTTTAAATTCTAGCTTTAAATCTGGGCTGTTTGCCCAGAATCCTGAGACAGTATAGGAAATAAGCAGACCAACTTCTTAACATGAGGAAGACAAGTAAACCGCATTAACCAGAAAAGGAAATGTTTGCTTGTTTTCTTGCAATAATTTATTGACTTTTCTGTAAACAATTAAATACAGGCATCAGAACAATGACACAATGAAAAAGTCTGAGATATCAAAAATAAATAATAAAGATTACAAAAAACATTGATAAATATCAATATTTACACAGTTTTCAAGTAAATTCAGAAAGTTGGCAAAATGCAACCGATCTTCATAATAACTTTTGTCAATGTGACATTTTCCAGAACTCCACAATTTGAAGACACATAGAGGCAGACCTTGCATCAGAGATGCAGTGGTAGTGAGATGCAAGCAATAATAAATTAAAGAATGAAACATTGCATATATATCTGTGCAGCCATTGTGTCCATTACTTCAGAACATTTAGACACGATTCAAGTCATTATGCCCAACATTCAATCAACAGACTTATTAGTGCTTGACTCTCTTTGATGCTACATACTGTTCAATGTACTTAAACAGCAAATCAAGCTCTCCCATGGCTTTGTAAAGACCTTTATCCTCCATCTATAAATGAAAGGAAAAAAGTACATTTTAAATGTGTTCACTTTATCTTACTCAGTGGAAGATTTGACTTAGCCTTTAATAGATTTATTATCATTTAATGCTACACAGGAACCTTTTCACATGAACATAATTTTTTAAATAATAAAGGCACTCACCTTTTCATAGGAGTCTTTTATGCTGGCGATTTCAAAGGGTTTTTGACAGGACAGGTAATTCCTCTGAAACACAAAGGGACGTGAGTTATGTTATGCAGTCTGAAACGTTAAAGACCTACTTTGCCTCATCCTGCCATTACACAACAAAACACTCATAGGTATTTTGTACATGTTGAACAACTTCTGCCACTGTCAAAGCCACAGTGACTATTTCCACACGTATTACGACATTCCGAAGATACCAAAACTGCAAAAACTAACGGTACACATGCAGCTGAATAAGTCGATCATCTATATGTACGTATATATCATGTCCTTCAAAGGCTCTGCGCTATATTAAGATGTTTTGCAATGCCGATTTACTATTAACACATTGCAAACGACAGATTAATTCAGATCTACTGCTTATTGATACTAAACTAGATCGCATGGTTACTTACGCATCTCAGCATGTCCTTTTGAAGAGTCTGGAAGATATTGCCAATGGAGTCGATGTGCGTTTTGGTGCGCGCTTGGTTCTTCGTGGCTGTTGGTAGGACTGTGTCCAAATAGAAGCGAAGGATGTCGTTCACGACATGACATCCGTAGGGACCCTGTGAATCAGATATAAACATTAACTTTATCATCGCTGAGCATCTGCAGACACACTTGTAAGGCGCTGAGCGATTTGGTGAGAGTTGCTTTGGTGCGCGCCCACATCGCTGCAACCTTCACTTTCAGTATGATTGCTTATGTTACTCATTTAAAGTCTAACAACTGATGATACAATTCATGTCTATAGAGTAAATCCTCACTTACGTTGATGTTTTGCTGCACGGTGTCGTCTAACAACGCGTCCAGGTCATCGTTGGACTCCTGTGTACCATCAATGTAAAACAACTCCATTAGAAAGGAAACTTCAAAAATGTCTTGCAATCTCAACCGGAGATCAGCCAAAACATACTTACATAAAACGTCAGTATTTGTTTATATGATGAACGCAGCTCCTTCAGTCTCACAGGAAAGCCCTCCACAAATGAGCAGCATTCAGTCTTACAGTCGAGTCTTCTGCAGTGGGTGCTATCAGAAAGCAGAAGCAATACCAGGGCAGAAAGGATGACTCCAGAGAAGTGCATTTTTCTTCTTCTTCTGTTTGCTGTTAATTCTTGATATTCAGCTGAGACCACAGGAGTGGAGATGTACAGATGAGCTTTGGGGTGTCTTTATTTTATACCCATTTTAGAAAAATTACCTGCTTCCTGTGACAGGGAAGGGGGACTGACTTACCGTCAATCGTTTCTCACAGAACTGTGTCATCATCACCTTCATTGACAATGCATTTTTTTTTAAATGCAGAAGTAAAGGAAATTTTTATCAATGAACTACAAATTCAGCAAATCAGCATTACGGTTTGTTTTCCAGAAACTTGTTTTCTCTCTATGTGCTGTGCGAAGGTTTATAACTAAAACTTCATTCACAAAGATTCATTATAGTTTATATCATTTTCTCAGTAGATATAATAACAGAAAATAGATAAATATATAGATCAATTTGTTTTTACAATACGTCAATTTTTACTTTTTCAGAGCTGACTTTTGGTTTGGCCTTAAACCAACCTTATATGTGTTATATTTTTATGGTACATGTTGTAAAACCTTCTTGGCAGTTTCGGGAATCGTAAGGTAACTTCTCAGACATTTTTAAAGCACTGAACTGTGTAGACGTCTCATCTGTGGCGTTTCTTTTTACAGAAGCCCTGTTTGGCATACAATCAACTCAGCCAGGTGATCATAGCTCATGCATACAGAGATGACTGTACAAGGGGTCCGATGTGGTTTTCTGTGCCAATAACTACATCTCTCACATTTACTCCTTGCTCGTTTCAATTTTTAAATTACACAGACTAGCCTTGTTTGTGCACTCCAAAATGTTGGTCTCTTATGTTACAACAACCTGCAGAAAACTGAAAACAACTCAAAAACTGCTTTTGTACCCTGAAGATAAAAGCTAAAAGTAGTATGGTATTGCAAAGTTACCCTAAATTTCTTTCATAATATCCTCTAAAATACAATACCCTTGTTGTATTGTTGTACCCTTGTTGGCTGTTCCAAAACCATATGAATTTTTGTCTTTTGCAGAACGCAAGATCATTTTGTGTTTTGTTGTATGAATTCAGTACAAGGGCAGTGAACTGTGATTCACTTTAACGCTTAAAGCACCCAAAAGTATGAGCAAAAATGTCAAAGTGGCCTGTTGATCATTTTGTAACTGCAATTGGTTTTGGTATGAAACAATCAGTATTTAAGCAAATTCAGAGTAAACAGTTTAAAGTCCGTTTTAGAAGTTGTTAACAGGAGAGCTCAGGCCTGGTGAACTAATGTAGTGTCATAATTTAATGAAGTGTTAATAATGATCTGGGACAGTATGAAAGACATAATTGAACCAACCATTGATTCTTTTACCTTCAAAATCAGTTTGTAGCATATTCCATTAATGAAATGAGTGAAATGGCTAACCAAAGAAGAACATGATAAAAGAGGCTGGACTGCCTTTATTCCATCAGTTGCTGATTGATTTGGTAAAAGGTGTGATTCATAATGGAGGCATGTCTGAATGTCATTGGAATATCCGGATCAATGAAATTGTGGGATTACATACAATATGTGGAAATAAAAAAAACATGCATGGATGAAGTATTCAGTATAAGACCTGCGACATGCAATAAATAAATAGCGCCAATTTTGGCAGGATACTGACTTTAAACATCAGTCGGTTCCCCAAACGAAGTTGATGTATGGCCTTGAAAAACTTGGAATATAAAACCTCATATGGATGAGATCATTACGTTATTGTACTTGTTTGGAGGTCACTGTTCACTCTAATTCACATAAAAACAACAAACATTTAAAACAACTTTGTTTGTGTTTCGCTTCAAAAAGAAATGGAAGAACCCATTATGGATTTGGAACATGATGACAATATACGTGATATACGTGAATTATTCATTTAAAAAACACTCAGTGAAACTGTGTTGCTTCATAGAGAATGATTGCACAATCAGTGAAACCACATATAGCAAATGATCCCAAATTCCCAATAACGTTATAAAATGATTACAAATTGAAAAAAATCATATTTCAAAATCAATGCTAACAAATCTTAATATTAGCAAATAGGTTTAGGCTTATACAATGGACTCAAATTATCCTCACAGCGCAGTCAGTTACATTACACAATATCCTGGCTCTTCCCAGCTTGTAATGGCCTTGAATAGTGCCCCAGATTTTAAAAATAGTGCCCCAGATTTTACTTTGCTCCAAAAAGCAAAGTAAAAATGACCCTTATGACTTAAATAATAAATACATATTTTCTGAAGTGAAATTTTACATTTGTAAATGAAATCTGTAAATATTTTGAGATCATTAAGCATTCAATATGTATCCTTTACTCACACAGAATCTCATTGGTTCTCACATGTCTTGTGACTGCGTATGATGACCAGTCACAAGTCAGCTAAGGTCCAGTCAGATTCTGCCATGTTGGTTTGATGGATTCATACAGATGCTTACATTTGATCACTAAATAAATTACTATTAAACAAACTTACATTTGATCACTAAATAAATTACTATTTAATTAAGGAAACCTAGTTTGGACTATGGCAACCGGCTGGGTCTATTAGGCTGTTCATTATTTTCTTTGCTGCAGAAATTCTAATCATGAAAACTGCTCCTGTTCCTTCAGAATAAACTACTCAATTATTTTGAACTTTTCACAGTACAAGTTATTACCAGAAACTGTGGAATTTCATTAGCTGTCATTAATTGAATGATATAAGCTGTTCCATTACTTATCATTACACATGTAAGCAAGCTTTTTTGGTTGTCTCACATGATGAGTGAGGTATAGTGGGGCAAGCAAAACCCATGATGCAAACATGTGGTTTTTTTCTCTCCAACACACAGTGCGGCTGAGGTGAGAAGCATTCATCAGTTTTAGAGTCACAGATTACTGAAAACAGTGAACGTAATGGGCATTACATAAAAACAACAAAGGAATTTAAAATGTGCTGTTTATGTGCATTAAGCCAAATATTTAACAAGTGGAAAGACTGGGGCTGTACAGAGTGTCTGTTTTGGGTTCAGCATACCTGAAACCGAGAGTTGTGTGTTGTACTGATGTTTACCTTTCTGTAAATGTAAGAAAAAGTATTCTTAATTCCTCCTGCACATTTCCATCTGTTTACAAATGTAGACAAAGTCGAGGCTGACTGAAAAGATCTAAAGTTAGATGGATCCCTGTTGTTTACTCACAAATAGGCCCTGTTTAGGCCTCCTGACCTTAATCTTTGTCCATTTATGGTGTTTTATGATAATGGTAAATATATAAACTGATATTTACCAATGTGATCACTATAAGTGAGTCGTTTCTTAAATCCAGCTCTCTGAACAAGCATCTTATGACTGCTGATCATTGTGTACAGCTATTAAATACAGTAATGTATTTACTGTAATTACAGTTATGACACTTGCAAATAAAAAACTTCTTTCAAAATTTCTGCAATGCTTATGCTAACACGTACATGTTACTTAGCAGAACAACAGACAGAATAAAATATCTATGAATCATATTTTAGCAAATGAGTCACACCATTGATTATCTATTGGTTAGACACAGTACATTAAGAATGAAAGGTAATTTTTTACCCAAAAGGGTTGTTGGCGGTCAGTGGGTTCAGGATATGATGCTGGCTGAACATAAACCTGCTCCCCTCATTTCCACAAATTCACATGTAATGAGTGTGTGCACTACCTAGGGCGCCTCATCGTCACCACAACTTACTGATGAATTGGGTGCAAAGGTTGGGTGTTTTGAGGGGAAAGCCATGAAGGGGCATGAGTAAACTGGCCCCCTATTGGCTATGTGTCATCCCCCAAGCATTTTTTTCCCTTTCTGGATTATTAAAAGCATTTGCATACAGACAGATTTGTTTCATAATATTAAACATGAAACTGCTATACGTCAGCAGATGTGAAACTTGTTAATTAAGAGATAAAATAGAACTTTCTATAAGGTTATATTGCTCTAATTACAAATTTCTATGGCTTCCTACAATACACAGTGTTCGGTTTCTGATAACTAATTTGTTTCACAATATCATTCATAGTCTGTAGACACAGTTTGTAATTATACTTTATTTTACTACATCAAATGTTTTGTAGGACATATATTTTCTTCTTGTCAGATTGCAGACCTTGTATTGTATTGGATTCATGCAATAAAGCAGTTTTACTTTTTTAAATCTGTATTTGTTATTGAACCCTTATTCTCTTTGCCCTATATTTTACATAAACGTTATATTTTGCATGTCACATTTGATGTGAAGTCCCTAATTGCAAGTCAAACAGAGTGTAGTTTCTGTTAAGCAATAATCCGTTTCGGGTGTGATCCTTGACTGACCACAAACAGGCTAAAATCAGATTTTGCCCTGATCGACTCATTGACCATGTCTCAGACTTGGAAAGTTAATTGGGAAATTCAAAAGCTATTAATATCAGGAACATTATTGATGTTTATTTAAGGAACTTTTACTTTAATGATACCATTGTGTTGCATGCAATGATTTTAAGGTTCTCAGTTACACACTCCCATTTACTGATAAGCTGGCAGTGATCACAGTGATCATTAAACTCTGCTTTATTTTTAGAGAAAACATACTTATAAGGATTTTCATTGTTGCCACACCTGATCCTTTTTTTTAGCATGCACTTTTGGAAACACGTTTTATTTGCAGTGGTCTTTGTATGATTTTGGGGTCACTGTCAGGCCCTTGCCACCGAGCCAAGCGTCTTGCCTTTAGAGGAAATCCTTTTCTCAAACAGTAAGGCTCACCACATTATCCTGCAGTAGTTTCAGTTTCACCTTTTTTATTCTTCAGTTGACTGTTTAACGTAAAGGTGTTAAAGTCGCTCTTTTCATGGGCCTTGGAACTGACGCACTTGTAAAACCACTAGGATGTTGTTATGGCTCGTGCCTTTGCGGCAATTGTGCCCACATGACTATGGCTATATTTCAAAACAAAACAGCATGTGCCTGCTGAAGCTTATATTTGTGTATGTTTTGCAGCACAGGTACTCTTCCTGTCACTGGAACATCTTGTGCATAAGCTGTTTTCAGAGTAAAACGTTATGAAATTGTATTGCAACTGGAGACGAAAGTTTACAATTGCGGTTGCGCGCTGCTGGAAAAACCCGTTAAATGCACAAGTGCACCGCAACGAACCGTATACTGGTGCATAGCGTGGTAGGATAACAAATAAATTTAATAAAACCGAAGGGAAGGAAAGCAGTTCAAATATCAGGTCCACTAAACAGCTAATGTTTGTCACGTGACAGGCTTTGGCCACGTTAGACAGGTGCCAACGAGCAGGTGGCGTGGAGGATAAAATACACAAAGTGAGGAGCGAAGGAATCCCAACCTTTTATTTGTCTATCGTGAAATCATCGAAAACATCTTTAAACTAACCAACATAATGTTGTAGATGCCGGGCCTGACGCAGATCGCGGTAATGCACGTCTCATTGTTTCACTTGAAACGTTGGCTTTGGTTTGATAAAGCGTTTTGATGCTCATTCGACGTGTAGTTTACGAGTTATCAGGGTTACTATCACTCATGGTCATCTTTAAGAGCATGAAACGTGTACTTTTTGGGATTGATACAACAGTAAATGACTCAATAATCTGTGCTACTTTCAGTCACGTTTGTGTTTCTGCCGCTGGTTTTGTGTGCATTTTTGTCTACGTCATGCTGTGTGGCATTTGTGAACGCGCGTTCAGTGTCACGCGCTGCTGCGTCATCAGTCGAAAGATAATTCTAAGAATTTTCTCAATACAGTAAATTATGACTTAAGATGCGCGAACTGTTGTCAATTTTAAAGGTCATTCAATACCTTTGTTGCTTAGTCCACAGCTTTGGTCTGAGCCCTGGGAAGTTTCAGAGGAAGTGTATTATTAAGGGTTCTTTCCCCTTGTCTATGAGTGACCCAATGTACTTTGGTTTTGACCATGCAAAACAGTTTTGTAGATAGATTTGAGTTTTTTCGAAACTGGGAGATTTGATGCGTTACATAATGTTACAATAGTTAATTTATCATAAGCATTTCCATAATAAATAAGAATCTAAGCATGAAGTGTATTGTAAGTCATTGTTTAAGGTGGATTTGTGCCATAAATGGTATGTTGATCATATAATAGCAGTGGTGTTCAGCTTTGATTACCAATACTTTTTGTAACACGATTTCAAGTGTTATTTGTTCAGCAAAAATTATACGGCAGGAAATATCTTGTTCTGCTGAGGTGGTTTCGCTGAATTCTTTTTTTTCATAAAGCCGTTATGAAAGTGAATAAATGAATCATTAAATATGCTAGGTTTGCTATGTACAGTATGGCACGTGTCTGTGTAATCTGCAGTTTAAAATGGAAATATTCATCTGTCACTCTTAATGGAAAGCAAAGAAAGTATAAAGAACATTTCTCCGTGACGTACAAAGCAGAAATTAATTTTGTTAATAATTGTGCTACATAATTGTTTTAATGTTTTGGCAATAACTGATATCACCACTTAACAACATACCATATTACAGCATCAATTGGTTGAGGCCACTATGAAAATCTTTCCCAATGAACCGTCAAATTGCGTAATGGCTGCAACAATGAATGGACTTTTTAGGTAAAAAAAAATGTTGACATGTTGAGCTTTTAAAAACCTTTTTGTTGTTTTATTTGTAGGTTTTAGGAATGCAGTTAAAACGTGTATGACTTGTATGCCACTGTTAGATCTAAAGACACTTAGTCTACTGACACGAATTACTCAGGAAAAGAATTTGACTAAAGCTATTTTGAACCAACTTAGGTGGAAATTGTTTTTTCCATTGTTAAGCACTTTGAATTATGGCACCTCATTTACAGCACAAGTATGGAAGTGGTTTTTGTCATCTACAAATATCTGTTGATATACTGCCTGCAAGAGCTCCAAACTGTATCACCACTGTTGGCCACTAGTGGTCAGTCAATATGTTTGTCTGAAGGATTAACAATGTAATGAAGGCCAGTGGAAATCTATTTTACTACAAGCAGCCTTAAAGTGTGATGTGTGTAAACCGCATGAACATAAATTAGGATGGTGAAGTGAACTGGTTACATTGTAGTTTTATGATGTTGGGACTGTGAGTGTTGTTGCCTGTAATTTTTTTCTTGAGAGACTGCTTGGTCACCTCTTACATGCAGTGTGTTTCAGATAGCATAATTTGGCATGAAAGTTTTTTTATATTTCCTCAATATCTGTTTTTTTCAGGCTTGATGAATGTAGTGTGAATCCGTTACCAAAAATGAAAGGTAGTGAAAATGCTGTTTGTGTTTTGAAATTACTGGAGAAAGCGGCCAGATGAGAGCAGGATGATGTGTTAAAACTGCAAGCTGCAAATGTTTTGCATCAAGGTGTTTCATTTAGCATAAACACAAGGAGATTAGCATCTCTTCACCCATGAGGTGAAACTTCTCATATGAAGCATCAGTGTTTGAGCACTGGAGCATGTTTTTTTAATAATACATTATAATGAATGTAAAACGGAACACACAATTGTTTAAATGTGATATTTTATTTCATGGATTACTATATATTGTACAATTGCATGATATACATTTTGCAATAGACACAAATGCTCAAAGTTAAAAACTGAAATTACAGACTGACCGAAAAGGTCTACATTACAGCATGACATTTATACATCATGCAAATATGCATACAGGCCTAAAAAAGACCTACAAAATGTATGAAGTATTGGAATAAATAATTCCTACATAAACCATAAATTACCAAATACTGAAAAAGTAAGGCATCACTTTCTCAATATGGAATGTAATGTTCGAGTTCCTAAAACTACTTTGTCAACTTCTTAGTAGAAAGGAAACTAGATTCCTGAATCTATGTATAAGTTAATGTAACCAAGTCTGTGTTAGAAATGTAACACACATCTGTCTTATTTAATGTCCTCATATTAATGGTGTTGGAAACTCTCTAGCCAATCAAAAAGTGAATCCAGTTCTCCAATAGCTTTCACTGGTCCTGCAGTCTGACCGAGCTGTGAAACGAAGAAGAAAATATCTCATTACACACGACACACAGCATGTTATTCTGCAAAGACTCGGAGCTCTTCTTTGTGTTGTGTGCTGCCTGTGGGGGAATTTTACAAAACGAATTTAAATATGTTGTGTTAATGCTTTCAGTTGCTGAAGTGTAGTAAGCTTTTATCAGATTATTCCAAATAATGTATAATTTTGCATGCAGAGGCAGGAAATGTGTAGAATTGTTTCGAATTTCTTTTGTGAAGCTTCCTGTACCACAAAAACCTTGTAGGCCTGGTTGTTATTAACCCTATTGTCGGTTTGTGTCTTACCTTGTCATATGTGGTTTGAATGTTGTCATATTTAATTCTGGTTTCTTCTGTGCATTCACAGTGGGCTTTGGCATGCTGTAGGATAGAAAGAAACATTTTCATGCTTAGTTTAAGTAGCCAGTCATTTGAAACTTACTTGTTAAGAAATGTTTTTAACAACATCTCTTTAACTGGGCTTAAAACATCCCCTATTTTCTACATTTCTTTTCTTTCTTTTCTACCTATTTTTATACTATATTTCTAGATTTTCTTTAATGTAGAAGATGAAAGCTGTAGTGTCTGAACTTACACAAGCTCGCAGGTCCTTTGAGATTCCGAGGAAGGAGTTGGCAAGGACGCTGGTGGTCCTGCGGTGTATGGAATGACCACTTGTGTAGCTGGAAAAGACCTTATCCATGTAAAAATGAAGGAGCTGTTTAAGGAAGCAACATCTTTCTGTGTCCTAAAAATGGGAAGGACATGTTTTTACTCTCTGTGCCGTGGATTTGACATTTGTTAGATTGTAGACGTCAGAGATATGATCATTTTACCTTTAAATTGTTCATCACATCTTTTCTGAGTAACCTGATACTCTTGTAGTCATCTCCCGAAATCTGTCAACAAGATCTGATCAGATTAAAAACGTCATTTAAAACTGTGTATCATGAGTTTACAGGTTTAATCTTGCGGTGGAAATTGTGTGTATATGACTTGCACCCAATTGACCTGACAAACACGTTAACTGTTCCCTTGTCAGGGCTTTCCGCAGGCTGTGCAGTTCCTTAACATACTTGAGCTGTCTATTACTTTGTCCTGTGCATTGCCATGCTGAGTTTTGGAATGCCGTTAGCACGTCACGTTTAAAAGTGAAACAAAGCGTGTCACATGCTGGTATTGTCAGTTAGGTATGCGAGCAGAAAAGAATGAAATCGACTGCTTTAAAAACAAACCTATAACCTGTTGGTTGAGTTGTCACAGGTTTCAAGAAATGCCGCTGACATCACATACGACAGCATTGTTTTTTGCGAGAAATTGGCTCACTGCTATTTACACAAACTAGTTTAGCTTGCCCCCGGCTATTGTAATGGAAGGAAGTGAGGTGATGACACTCGGGTCTCATGTAGGCTAGACTACAGGTGTACTGTACTCACCATGCCTTGACGGACGTGTTGGAAGTGATGCCTGAGTTCGTGAGTGTGAATGTTAACAGTACAGCTGCCCAGGTGAAGCTTCCGGGCCCGAGCTTCGTCCCACAGACACCCCAGCAGCGTGCATACAAGCAAACCATACGTGATGAGGGAGGTCTTCATTATGATTGAGCAAATATGCCTGAAGAAACATCAGACAAAAGACATCATACATCTGCGTATACAGTACATGTTACAGAACCATGTAAAAGTTATATCAATTCAAATGTCACCTTAGGATAAGTTACAGCTTGAGATAAGTTTGGGATAGGTTATATTACCTGGTGAGATACGATGAGAGTTTTCTTCAGGTAGTGTTGTGCACCTCTGCATGCTGAAGGCAGGTGCTCTTATAGCTCTTATAGGACAGGAGGGGATTTTGGCAGGTATTCCTTGATTTACGTCTACCTCCCATTACAGTAAAGGGAAGTTACACAATTTTGCAAGTTCATTAATTCATCACAATTAGAATTGGCGTCAATGGATGCAGGACTTCCTATCAGGGATTAGTGACCTAAATTATGTTACCATACCTGTATGTTGTAATATTCAGCTCGGCAGTCTTAATGATTTGATGCCTTGAATGTTTGTGGCTTCACTGTAATATTTGCATAACTGCATCTACAAAAGTAGGTTAGTAATAAAATAAAATATAAGCAACAATTATTTTGGATATTTATTATGTACATGTGTATCTTGTAGTGTCTGTTCTGTCAGCTGGTTATGTCGGAAATATAAGCAAAATTTCAAGTCATAGCATTTGAAATTTAGACCTTTAGAATCAAAATTGACTTTATAAAATTAAATCAATATTAATTAAAGAAAATTAATTGATAAACAATTCTGATACATATACATACACCTGCAATGTATAAATACTTATAAAGTGTATTTATTTAAAAGAAAAGGGTGGGGTGATTGTTTCTTCTAAAGGTAAATACTTGTGATATATGAGTTGTTTAGATGACAGGCAGATAAAATAACAACAGAGTGATGTCAAAATTCTGATAAAACAATGAGAAAATCAATGAAATTATACATTTGTGGTTGGAACATAATGTACATTTCATCTTAATATGTAATGCTAAACTTGTTTTTTGGGTTTAAGAATATTTTATTTTAGGAATATTTTATTTTATTATGATCTTAGGAAACGTGATGTTCAAGAAATTGATACAAAAATTGGCAACTAGTATATTATGTAATAATAATTAATTGCGTTTAACTGCAGTATTAAGAAAACATCGCACACTATTGTACCTTACGCTTCATTTGGTTATTCTTTATTTAGCACTTGTACTATCTAAAGTGAACTGAAGTTTACCACTGGGGTAGCCCCAGTAGGGCAGTTGGGTTTGATGGGGTTTGGCCAAATAATAACATAAAGGTGGGAACTTTGGTTTAGCAGACCACCGCTAATGCGCCACCACTCTTTATTCATTCAGCCTGATAAATACACACTGAATATCTGGACTTTACTTTTTATTGTTAATATCATTCTTTTCCACAATTCCATGCCAATTGTATAAGATACAAGGAAATGAAACTTCCTGAGTTAGGCAATTTGCCAAAATCACTTATGTTTGACATTTAATTAATTTGTATATATTTGTATGGGCCGGGACAACTGTTTTTTTCCAGACAGCATACTGGATTTTTTGGCAGTTAGTTTGTTTTACATCATGCTTGTTGAACTTGTTGTTTTGCATCATACATCAAATGTTCAATAGAAGCCTTTCTTTCTGTAATATCTGATGCTGTTGGGTGGCATTTATGGAAATATGAATTCACACAGGGACACTGGTTGGTTTCTCAAGTCTAAAATACTGGTAACTGGGTGGTAGGGCTTCTTGTAAAGTAGGTTATCAGGTTGTTCTTGTAAGTAACTTGTTTTATAACGCCACCATCCTATTTTAAAACATGAGGATTTTGAAATGCAACAAGTTGCATTTACAAGCAATAAGCAGGAAGAGAATGACACAATAGAAATTTATTAGAAGGGGTTAAAATACATTTCCTGCTTGTACTGTATGGTTCACTTATTGCTTTATTCATGTCATGTCACTCAAGAGTTACGTATGGTGACCTGAAACATGATGTAACACAAACTATGACTATGACACATGCTATGACACTCGTTCTCTTTTACATGTAACTCTTTTAAATTCTTGGAACATGTGGGTTTACTGAGTTTTAAAGGTAGAACGAAAAGCATTTTATTGAGATAATGTATGTGAAAGTGAGACATCACAGACAATCTTAAATAAGATACTCTTCAAAATAAGTATATAAGCGACCACAAGATGTCGCCAGAGACAGAAAAACAGCAATGTGGGTTTTTTTCTCCTGTAACGATCTCATATTAATTTAATGAAGAATTGGCAGCCGAATTTTTGTTCATCACTATATTTATGGTTCTTAATAGTAAAGGTAAAGTTTCAATGGTACGATGAGCTGAGATGTAACACTTCATCTGCCCAAATAAATATGAAAGTCCACAACATTTCTATAGAAGCCACTTGTAATTTTTTAAAGTGAATGATGCAGGTCAGAAAATGGATGAATATACAATCGAATAGGTTGGAATAGAACATTTATTAATATAGAAATATTGTCACAGGTTAAAGCCAGGACTACACACAGTACCTTAAAAACACAGGCACATTATCAACTACACAGTAGTTACATTTTCTCTCTTTATCATTCTGTTCTCTGCAGGGTGTCTTTCTAGAGTTTATTTCTTTAAATCTACCTTACAGACCAATTTACCTACTGCTTGTTCTTTAGTTGTAACTACCCAGTCTGTCAGTTAATGTACCTTTATTTTTAGGTTAATTTACTGTAATTCCACTCATAGCCATCGCTGCGGCATGTGTACAATCGCATATAAACATTTAATGCAGAATACTCATGCTCAATTGTATTCAAGGCAGGAAACACAATAAATATGGTGCATTAGGTTACACATTGAAACATTCCTGAACATAGAGGAAAAATGCGTTTGCCATTTTATTCTCTGGTACTGTTTGATTCAATCAGTACAGTCAAGTAGACAGGAATGCCTAAGGATACTCAGGCATCATTTATCTGATCACGACTCATAATGTCTTTTATATAACTATGGCATGGAGGTGTCTAAAACACAGGATGATGTCCAGGGGGACAGGAGGACTCAGGTGATTGCCGTCCAGCCTCAGGTATCTCAGTTTGGGTGCATCGTTCTCATCATGCGAGCCGTTGGAGTTGTTTGGGCAGATTTCTGTTCCATTTACACCTGCAAAGGTAAATAATTATTTAATGCTTAGCATTGACAAAATGCTACACTGTGTTTATGGCTTTGTGCTTTTATCCAAAGCGACTTGTCGTGCATTCAAGCCATGCATTTGAACACTCAATGTGCTCCCTGGGGGTCGAACCCCCTATATTTAGGTTTTTAGCAGATGTATTGTTTAGCAGGTATGTATGTCAAGTGTTCTGTGACAAGATGGAAAGGGTTATTGTGACATACTCTCAATGTTGTTGTTGTTGAGGTGAAGTTGCTCCAGCTCGGAGTTGAACACTGGAACAGTGGTGAGCTTGTTATGGGCCAAATGCAGATCCAGGAGGGAGCTCACGTTGAACACCATTTTTGGAACACCTTTGTCACTAAGCTGATTGTAGTTAAGTCTCACGAAGGCCAGGTTTGAAAAATCTTTGAAATAGTCATTTGGAATCTCCTCAATGTTATTTCTGTCCAGGAACAACTGGAACAGGCTATGTGGTATATTAGTCGGCATCTTCCTGAGGATGTTATTGGCCAGGTTGAGCTGAACCAGGTTCTTTAAATCTTTGAAGATGTTCTTGCCAAGGCCAGTGTCACTAATCCTGTTGTGGTGGAGATCCAAAAGAGCAAGATGTTCCATCCTGTTAAATGCTCCTGCAGGAATCTTCGAGATCTGATTGCGACTGAGTCTAAGCTGCTCTAGACCGGCCGGTAGATCATTAGGCACTTCCTTCAGTTCGTTCCTCTCCATATAAAGGTAAAGAAGGTTTGGAAGCTTGTCAAAAACTTGTTTCTCTATCAAACGGATGCGGTTGTTTCCCAGATTGATCCACTTAAGCTCAGTACAGTTGTTGAAGGACTCTACAGTTACTGTATCAATGTAGTTGTTCTGTAGGTAAAGATAGTGGGTACGGGGCGGGATGATCGGGACCTTACGGAGGTTTCGGTTTTCACAGTAAAGGGCATTTGGGTAAGACGGGGGGCAGAAACACTCTCTGGGGCAGTCTGGGAATTCAGACGGTGGGCCTAAGATTGGAGGGGGGAAATCTGTGGGTTCCTGGGGTTCAGGCTCTACTTTTGGTGCAGGTGGGGAAGGTTTTTTGGGAGCTGGAGGTTTTTTGGTGGTTGGCGGGCGGGCAGGCTTTGGTTTTGGCCTTCGCTGGCCCCAGACATCTGTGATCATTAAAAGGATGAGAAGAGAGCAGTATGCAAGCCCAGCTTTCATGGTCCTAAACAGAGAAAAAAGAACACTATCATTTCACTTTAGCCTGTAGTAATAGTGTGTCATATCATTTGTAATCTAAAACGTATATTATATTTAAATTGGCTTGTAATATTGCTCCATTTACAAATTTAAAATCACAACATAAATAAATTAGGTTGCTATCATATGTTCTGAACAATGGCAAGGTAACATTGCTTATTTTAAGAACACACTCTTAAATTAAGTTTTAATTTTAGGCATATTAAAATCAAGAGTTTTGATCATATATGTGGGTATCCTAAAGCACAAATGTCTCCATTGCTCTCCACTGCTGTACAGGAGAAACATATGAGATAGTAAAGAGAACTTTTGTGTTGTTTTTGTTTTAGTCAGGATTTGGACTTGCAGCCAGACATTGGTTATGTTCTCACTAAAGCATGCAGCCACACTGTCGCTCACTCCGATTGGCTGGATTATTGCAAACTTCTAGAGACTCTTAAAAAGCATAGCCCTGAAACTACAGGCTTCTCTGCACTCTGATAAAGGCTCTATTGTGCTAAGCAGGACCTGGGAAAGAGTGAGTCGTGATGAGAGAAACAGACTTTAAAACCCCAGAGACCCCAGAGGAAACCAATGACTTGAGCAGTTACAGCATTGCTTTGCTATCTGTGCTTTATCTACCGCAGGTTTGCCAATGAAGTAACACTTGGTTTAATTGCTAACTGGTGGAACACAAAACGGATTATGTCATTATTTGGAGGATTTTTCAACACAGTTAAATGTGCTGACCACACAGAGTAGAAGAGTTTGTTACTTTTAGCTAACAAGATAGGTACAGATATCTAAAGGAATCTGAATGCCTTAAAAGGAAACATTTTCAAAACAGTGGCTCATGTTCTGTAAAAGTTATTATAAAATGTTCTTGCAAGATAATAGCATTTTTATATATCATAGAATGTTTTATATATCATAGCATCATTCTAAAGTTGCCAGTGGAACATTTTAAAAACCAAAAAACAGGATGTTTGGAATGTTCCTAATGCTTTCAACATTTTTAACATTTTTATTACTTAATTGAAACATTACAGAAACATTCTTACAACCTCACATTGTTGGCTGTGTAATGCTGTTCTGCTGTGGTTTGGCTATTGTGTTTTGAATTATTGTCTTGTTATGTGACCTAAATACCCCTCAGCATCCATTTACAGAGCGGCGAGACATTCGTCTGTTCAAAATGTCCTGATATGTTTGGAATGATACAAAGCAGAACTAATGTCTTCTGCTTCAGATATAGTTTTTGAAGATTTTTGTGGCTTTAGGTGACTTCACAACTTTACACCTTAAATCCAACTGTTGAAAAATTTTAACTGGCTGCTATTTCTGCAAAATTATTTCAACGTTTAGCCAGCTAAACGCCTTGGTAAGCCAAACAAACTGATAACAGATTTCATGTGTTTTAGGCTGTGCGCTCTTGAATATTTCCAGTCATTCTTTCACTCTGTGCTTGTTGATACGAAACTATTTTTAACTTTATTATAAAAGAGGTGCAGTTATATTCAGAATGGCTGTGTTTTGTTTGCCTGCATATCATTCTTTTCAGATTGTTTTGACTTACCTGATTTTCTAACACACCAAAGGTTGTATATAGTGTGAATTATCCTTGTGCACTAAAAACCAAAAGTTTGACTTTGATTAGCATCGATGAATCATTTCATCATGTTTTATGCATCTCTTATAATAACTCGCACCCAGGCACAAAACAAGGAGCAGTGAGTCTAATGAGGATCTGACAGATAATCACGATCAGATGTTTGGCTCGGAGTGTCTGGCCGGGCGTCAGCTGCAAAGTCATGGAAAGCAGCAGCAGGGATCGGGCCCTGCGAGCTAAAGAACCTGGGAAATGTGTGTTTGTTTTGTTATTTCTCTGCGTTCCTGCTTTAGGTGTGGCAGAATCGATGCCTGATTATATAGTTCTCTGGCTGTAAAGGGCAACCAGAAATCATATAGAAATGTTGTTTCACTGAATAGTGACTGTATGGAGTTGTTTAAGAAGATTTAAACAGGAGGAATGTATTGTATTTTATTGTAAATAAAAAATGTCGTCTCTGAGGTAGATGATTTGACCCAAGAATTGAGCTAGTATAGATCAGACACATTAGCAGGTGGTTTGAAATATAACAGTAAAATCTAGCAGTCAGTCAGTAAAGGTGATTCAGACCAGCTATGTGGATCAGAGAGATTTAGATAAATGTGTAAGTTGGCTGTAGGTTTGATGGATGTCGCAGGTGGATCGTTTGTTTTTTCTGACTTGTTTTGAAATAAGGTTTTGATGGATCAGGGCTAAAGAACAGACCTGGATTAAAATGAATGTTTGAATCATTGTCTTGTCCTCACATGTGTCCTTTTGATAAATTATTATTTTTGTGGATTTTTTTTGGCTGATGCTTAAATGGAATTCACAAGAACAAATGTGAGAATATTAGATTTCACACAGTTATGAAAACATCATACCAACCCAAAAGAAAACTGAGACAATAGTTAACTGAAAGCTTTTAAAAGAGCCTGTTTTACTATTCAGTAAATTAGTTATATTACTTTTTTCAGTGTATGTGAGAGTTGTATACCTAACTACTAAGTGATTAAACACCACATGTCATGCTGTTTTTCATAAGCCTTGATGTGAATACAGCATTTAATAATACAGCAATTATTATTAAATGCTATATAAAATCAAGCAGACTTCCACACTGAAGATTTAGAGCTTTGATAAATATAATAAACTCAAGTTAAATTCATGTGTCATTTCTTGGTATCCCTGTATATCATAATCCTGCTTGTTTCCTTTGGAATTTTGGTGTGTGCTCATATATGTTGAAGGAACTCTGAAAGTTTTCCTACCTGTTGCTGGTTGCTGCCCTCGTTTGATGAATCCTCTAGCTGTCACTTCACTCGCTGCGATTTTCTCTCCCTCCGATCTTTCACCTCCTCTCTTACTCACTGTTTCTTTCCCCCTTTTTCCTCCCTGCCTCCCTTGTTCTCCTTTTGCCTTGCAATCTGTCTATTGGGTCTTTCCCTCTATTCCTCTGAAGGTCAACAGTGCTGTCTCTCTGCCCCGCCTTCAGGGAAAGTGGCTCAGATGAAATCAAAACGTCCATCCCGTGACGACAGGATCTGTTCTCATCTCACCCCCGCTGTACACACTGATGCCTATGCATGGGTGTGCATTGAGGAATGCTGCACAGGGACAGGGTGGAGGGCCAAGCAGTATGTATGGGGACCAGAATTCTGCTGTTTTTATACTGTGTTCTGTAACCCTGTTTAGCCTCTTTCTGGTCACAATAATTCCTGAGATGGTTAATGAAACTCATGTGCCTTTTATTTAGTTTGGAAGCACAGTTCTCAAAAACTTCCCTTTGGATGCTAAAAATGCAGGATTTTTCCAAAGGTCCAAACATCTTATCAAGAGAGTTCCCATATTTGGTGGTGTTGTCTAACTTTTGTAATCTAATTGCACTAGCTTTTTAAATCGCTCTGTCTTTCTCTTCTGTACTTTTGGGTTTGTTTCTTGTGTCGTTTGAAGCACAGCTGTAAGGCAGTGATGTTGAGATAATCTACAGAATGTGGTTCTTGCTTCCACACACGCTTTCACACCCTAAAAGGCTAAACCCATCCTTAGAATATAAACCCAGGAGGCTTCAACATCTGAAATAACAACATCTGGAATGTATAGAACTTTCCATCAATAGAGTAGCAACCTAAAATATTGTTGGCATAAAGAAACAATCATATGATGATGTTGTTGCAAGAGATATAGTCATATCATGATGTTGTTGCAAAGTTACTTTTATTAGTAGAATACTTGAAGTGGGGAAAAAAATCTTATATTTAGTTAGTTCTCACAACAAACACACAGAATTGATTCTTTAATGCCAAGATTTAAAGGAACCCCAAACTCCTATACAGTATTAATGAAAATGCCATATACTCTAGTGTTTTTAGTGCTGCAGGACCATGTCGTTTATAGGTTTAATAAAAACCTAGTATTGTTTTCCTGGGAGATCACTGGGAATGCCCAAGTATTACAGGGGTGATAAATTACTCATGCTTTGGAGAATTCGTAAGGTCTTTAATTGTGGTCAGGCTCACTGAACCTCAACTTTCTCATCCTGTAAGTAATGTTCCTGACATATGAAGTAATGTTACTGGTGCTGATCCAGTTCTGGTTTTTATTTTTTAACATCTTCTCTTATGGTTTTCTCACTCCATATCCAACTCAATGGAAACCGCAGTCCTTGACATTATGAATAATGCTTGTTTACATCACAATCCAGGCTTAGTTGAAGTCTGTTAAGTGTGTGTGTATGTGTGTGCGTGTTGTTGAGTGTGTTTTTCTGTGTGTTTGATACTGTGTGTGAGTGTGTTTAATGTATTTGATACTGTATGTGTAATTTGTCTTGCTTAGTACTGCACATGAGTCATTGTGACATTTATTATGATTTGTGAAATCATTTAGGTCAAATTGTGTGTATGATCTAGCAATAGATGTTTGCCAATAATGTATAATTTCTTCCAGCATCTGTTAACTGTATATCATCTGTTAGCCTCTACCTCCACACCCTAAAGTATGCATCCTGTGTCCTGCTGTCTTAGTCCAAGGGCGCTTGTTCAAGAGTAACTGTTCTACAAACAGTTATTTTTGAGCCAATAAGCTGAGGTGTCATCTGACTAACTATTCTAAAGACACAAGGAAATAACAGTTGGTTTTGACTTCATGCCGCGCTGCACAGACCGACTGATGCTTAACTAAAAGCAGTGCATACTAGTACTAGTATACTAGCAGTTTTTCTTGTGCACAGTGTCCAAAGTGACTTAAGCCCTTCCAATGAACACAGCTATGGTCATGCTAATGCTGATTGGCTAATTGCAGCTCCAGATTCGGACATCCTGTGTAACATGTGATGCCTAATTAAAAGTAAATGGCTGGTAAGGTTTTAATTGGAAACCCCTTTTGGCAACTTTGACAACACAGTAAAGTCCTTCCTTCCTGTTACAGCGCTGACAAATGTTTTACATTATAAGCTTTATGAAGTGTTTCTTTGTTACATTTATGACGTGACAGTTAAGGTTACTTGTGTCTATGTATGTGTTTGCTTGAGCATTTGAAAGATTCATCTTGTTTTTCTTTGGGTAACATAAAAGTGTGATGGATGTTTCTGGCATGTGTTTGACAGATGATAATAGTCTCTGATGTGTGTAGTCTTGCCATCTGGTTTGTTTTCTCTGTTTGTGTGTGTGTGTGTGTGTGTGTGTGTGTGTGTGTGTGTGTTCACATGCACTGTCAGACACACACAGTATGTGTGAACACCACCATTTTGGTTGTGGATGTGAAAAATGTTTGGGTGTACAATGTTTATATACCCTGAAAAATATTGAGGGTATATACATATGTAGATATAGTACTGCAGCATTAAGGCAATATTGCATAAACATTGAAACAATGTTGCATATTCTGTACATTGCCAAACCATTGCATCGTACCTCCAGCCATGCACTCTTTTTTTTATCAAAGTGGTGGATCAGAAGCAGATGTGTATTAAGTGAATCGTTTCACCACCCAGCTTTTCTTTCTATGTGTGAATCAATAAAATCCTGAATGTGAGACTTTTAATGCAGTTAAAAGCCAGCTGAAGCATTATGATGATGACTATGATGGGGGTCTGGTCGAGGTAATCAGCTCTACCCAGAGGGCCCGACACAGTTGACAACCGCAACACACTGAACCCACTGTGTACAGTATGTGAGATCAGCAAAAATTTCCTGCTGGGTTTGAGTTACACAGAACATTGCTGGGAAGAGGTCCAATAAAACCAGAACTCATTACCTGTTACAGTATAAATATATCGGTTCTAATGCATATGCGATGGCTAAACTCCTGCTAAGATGAGAATTAATATATGGGCTTTTATGTAGCAGTTATTATCTCACAGAAGGTGGTAATGAGAAACAGCTTCAATTTTAGTACAGTAAGTCTTTCCAGCTTGCTTCCTAATATTTCATATCCGTAACGGTACCTTTGGGGGACTGTATAGGTCCCAGTAGCACCTCTGGTTCCAGAGGTCCGTTTCTGTCCAGGACAATCTTTTTCTTCAGAAGTGATATGAATCTGTCTTATGCCTCTCTAATGACTCTACCACAACCCGGTTATATATTATTTCAGTCTCCATGATTCTCTTAAACAAATTGCCTGCTGTGTAGCTTTGCCTGTTTGTTTTTTTTCCCACCATGAAAAAAATGTTGGGACACATTCCCACTAAGCAAAAATAAATGTGTACGATTTTGATTTATAATCGGCAGCTGTTCCATAAAACTACTAGCATTTATTTATTGGTGACTTGTTAGCATAAACTTACAAAGCAGTAGTTTGGTTCCCAGTCCGTCATCGTGTGCATGCGATGGGTTTGCTTTGGTTTGAGGTAAACGTGTGTGACTGTATATATCCTGGTGCGGTTTGCTTATCTGAGATCTTGTTTGCCTGAAGTTTAGGAAACATCATTGACCCAGAGTGTGCAGGTTTTTGCTTCAGTCATGGTGATGCTAATGAGGAATGCAGAGTCCAAACCGAGCTGATGCATGACTGCTGCTCCGCATTTGCAGACATCTCTGTGAATGGGCCTGAGGGAGTTGAGGTATCTTGAACACAAGGCCTATTAACCCTCTTTTAGATACACAGGTCATTTTTAGGAATTGTGGTGATTGGATTATGGCATGAAATGGGAATAGATATACAAATAATTTCAGATACAGTGTTTTAAAAAAACTCACTTTGTTTTGTTTCTCTGTTGGCTTGGTTAGAATTAGGTCTTTATTTTGAAGAGCTGATTGGCTGATGACTCACTGTGGTTGACGTCATTTTTATCCAGGGCTGATGGGATTGTGGGATTGTGAGGTCGGATAGAACAGGGGAGAGGGAGAAACTGATCCTTTGATCAGAAGATCTATAGCTTTTTTTAAAATCCCAAACCAACTTGTGGGAAACAGAAAGATGATGGGACAAGGAACAACTGTGACCCGTTCTCCACCCACAGTCATGTTTTTATCTGTTCTGAGCTGGAAAACATTGATACTTCTCGTTTTTTTTCCTCAGAGTCTATTCTTAAAATGTTTGATTAAAGTTTTTCATTTATTTGTTTAGGAGCAACTAAATACTGTTTAGTATTAGTAGTTGAATAAAATTGTTATAAAACTACATTTGTTTTAAAAAGGCTATCTAAGCCTTAGATAAACATGTTTTTGCTAGACATGTCATGATAATATTGTCACTGATTTTGAATGGGTATGTGACACCTCTATTATTTTTGCTAAACATGACTAATACTTTACCTCATGGATGATGCTTTGTGTCTGGTGGTGTCTTTTAAAAAAACACTTCCAAAAAAGGACAGTTTGTGTAGCTTGTCATTAAACAGTTGTCCATGCAAATGAATGTTTTTTTCTGTCTAAATCATGTTAATAATTTAAAAGTGCTTCTGAGGAAATGTTTTAGTCTGTGTCCAGGCTATTTTACGGAGATTATACATATGATCATTGATTAATCTGTGAAAAGCATCAGTATTAAATATTTCAGGCTTGGCAGTAAAATTTGTTGGCAGTATTACTACAACATAGTGACAAGAACAGTCATTGTGTCATTTCTTTCAGTTATTTTTGACCAATAATAAAATAATAAAAATACACCAGAGTTTCCAAAGTTAGTTTTTTATTGTTATCCATTTTTGAACTTTTGTTTAAAGACTTTAAACAAAAGTTTAGAGCTACTTGGCTGACAAATCTTATATCTTCTTTGTTCTTACCAGGTAATGTTTATTTTGCTTTTTGTTTGTCTAAGAATTGTTGAAGACGGGACACAATAACATTGACATTTTTCAATAAAACAATGTAGAAAAATATAACGGTAAAAAATGGTACAAGATTGTTTGCAACATATTCAAAACATCAGCACCTTAAAAATGTATATTTGCTTTTTTAATGCAGTGTAAATATAAATTATATTTGTATAGCACATTAWCTCATGCCTGTAAAGCTTTATTTAAAGGCATGCAAAGGTTAAGCTGCTTTAGACAATAACTGGTTACATTAGATCATATATAAATGTTATGGAGGACTCGTAGACAGAACACCCAATCAGAAGGCAGCTTGTGATACTCCATGTTATTACCATCCAGCCTCAGTATCTTGATGCGTGAATATGATGCGGGTCCCACTGTCCTGCAGAAGCTGCTCACGTTGAACTCTGGAAGTTATAATGGAACAGATGTTGTTTTGTGTTATGGTTTGATAGTGTGAATTGGTTTCGTTCATTATCCTGTTGCAGTTCATTGTAAATGCCCACTGTTTGTTATCCTAGCATGATAGAAAAATGATCTTCTGATGATAATCTGAATTATCTTCTTCTGTTTCAATGAAATCAAACATTTGTCACCAACTGGCACATTTTGTTATTTAAGTATTTCATATTTCATAACATTTTTGCAGGTTTCCTAAAACATTCCCAGGTTCAAATTAGTTTTTAAATTCCAGATTTTCAATGTGGGATAAATTACACTGTTTACAAAGTGGTTTAGGTTCGTAACTATTTTTCAACCTTCCACACAGAAGCCAAACAATAATAAGGTTAATATCTCATTTTTTGGAGCTTTGTGTGAAAAACAAGCACACTGTGTCTCCGCCCGGTTTCCTGCCTTTGTACTGAAGCTAGTCAATACGTTCCCTGTTGTGTTTTTTTCCATGCGTTTTCTGGAAATTAATCTGACAGGTTGTTCAACCTTTTTATAACCCTCTTTTCCACACTGTTAAATTACAAACATCTGTTTTCTAATTCTGCGTAGTGGCTTATTAGTAATAAATATACGATTCTGTGGCAGTAACACTATGTATTAGCTGAAAGACCACTACTCATGGTTTGGGGTTTAGTTGCATAGTTCAAAAACAATCAAACCACTGCCTGTAAAAATGAGTCTACTGCAGTCTTTGCCGTCAACCAGTGTCCTGTAACTGAGTCTGGTGTGGAGGGGGAGAACAGAGCGTGCTTTTAGCATATGTGGATTCCTTCTGGAGTGATCACAGATGTTCTCAAACTTTCTTCCCTCCCCTTTTCTCCCTCCATCATTTTCTCCCTCCTTTTCCTCCAGCTAACCTACTTTCTCTCGATAGCCGCCTCTTGTCTCCTCAGAACGGGTCACTCTCTGCAAACACGCCGTGACAAACTCGTCGAGTGAGACGGAGGGAAAGGAAACGGAGAGAGGAGGGGAAGTTTATTATTTTTCTTCTGGAATTCTGTCACATTTTCCATCATTTTTCTCATGGCCCGTCTGAGTCTAAATGTTGATTCTATCAGTCCAAGTATTAATTCATCGTTCCGAGAACATGAGGTCTGAGGTCTCCTAAAACGTCAGTGTTTGAGAGACAAACATTGGGGTAGTTCTCAGTCAAGTGTTTGGCTGGCTCACGGCTTTGTGTTTAGAAACATGTCTGCATGTGGCTGATATTTAATGTCAACAAGAAATGTTTACTTTCTTAATGCATGTTCCTGCTATTATTGTGAATGACTCATTGGTTATTCAAAATAAAACTGACCCTTCTTCTCACATGACTTTACTTTTCCATTGACATCACTGGCTGTGCTATCGGATTCTTTTGATAACCAAGTAGTCATTTAGACAAAATCGTGGCTTTTTCTGCTATCAAATGCCAACCTTTCACAACCAAATTTTTTAAGATAACATCCTAGGCTCCTTTTTGGTGTGTGTAAATATGAAGTTTTTGTCTGTTGTGCATTGTATATAGCACAAAGTATTTTGTATATCTTACCTTTGTTTTCACTTATCTGTGCCTTTTTAAAATTATTTACAGGTCTTTTCAACAAGGCTAATGAGCATGAGTAAGTATAATATATCAAATATTACAAAGGACCTTTTGAACCCCCTTAATCACTAGTGCAGTTTTGCACATTTTGGTAGCATAAAAGGCAACAAATGCAGTAGCTTTCTAATGTCAAAAGTGCTTTTTTCCACTATAAACCACTTTTAGCTGCTAAATCACTTTAGCTGCTAAATCACTTTGAGAATCTGCAGTGAAACTGGTGTGTTCTCCAAATTCTATTGGGCCTATTGATTGAATGTTTTGTTAATGTAAAATTAAGAGAGAGAATTTCTAACGCATGAGGTGTTTGTTCTGTGTTTTGTCAAAATGATTTATTTGTTCCAGTGCAGGATGAAAACGATTGCTTGGCTCAGATTTTCCTCTGTCAACTTGAAGTGCAGCAGATGGTCCGATGCTACAGAACCAACCCCTCAAAACTCTTGTTTACCGTACTGAACATAACATAAGCCCATCTTACTTTACATCAGCTTACCTTGGATGTGGTTGACCTCCAGGTAGAGGTAATGGAGGGTGGTGGGAACTACTGGGATTTCGGTCAGCTGGTTATATGAAAGGTCCAGCTCTACAAGAGATGTGAGGTTGAAGGCACCAGGATGCAGCTCTTTGTTCCTCAACTTGTTGTGCCCAAGCCGTAAGTAATGGAGTCTGGTGAAACCCTGAAGGCTGCTGTCTGTCAGGCCAGTTAGAGAGTTGTTTGAGAGATACAGCTGCTGGACAGCTGGTGGCAGGTTTTTAGGAAACGTTTCCAGGAGGTTATGACTGAGATCCAGCAGGCTGAGGGCTCCAAGACCTGACAAATAGACACAACAGAGTTTGAAGTTTACAGAAGGTTTTAGATGTTTTTATCTGTTGAAAGACTTGGTGGTAACCAAAGCTAATAGTTGAAGAATGTGATAATACAACATGAGGGATTCTGGTCTGTTGTTACAATTCTAAAACTATGAAAGATATAAAATACCTTTAAAGTCTCCCTCTTCAATGGTCTTCAGACGATTGCCTTGTAACAGAAGTAACGTTAGATTCTCCAGATTTTGGAAGGCTCCAGAATGAATCTTTTCAATGTGGTTATATGCAAGGCGTAGCTGCTTGAGACCGCTGGGAAGCCCGGCCGGCACCTCAGTCAGATTATTATTGTTTATGAAGAGATTTACCAAGCGAGTCAGGTTGGAGAATAAGACATTATCGAGTTGCTTACTCTGCAACTGGTTGCGATCCAAGAACAGCCAACGCAAGTTAGTGCCATTGGCAAATGCTCTGGATCCGACAGAAGCAATGTTGTTGCCCTGGAGGAAAAGATACTGCATGCGAGCTGGAAGGCCAGTGGGCAGCTGATCAAGACTCCTGTGGTCACAGTAAAGGGCTGTTGGCCAGTGGATCGGGCAGTCGCACTCCAGGGGGCAGCTTTGTGAATTTACTGCTCTAAACCACCCTGTATTCATCCGATCCTTCAAAGTCAACACATCTGGTTCTCCCAAAAATCGGTTTATCCAGAGAGGTACACCTCCGTAGTCATCCAAACCGTTCGCAGAGGCCCAAGACAGCCCACACATGCAGAGCAACAGAAGAATTGGCCTAATATCCATTTTTCTGCCTAAATTAAACAAAAAAACAGTATAATGACATTTTGAACCTCTAATGGAGTTTTATTATTGAAACTGCAAAGGAAATGTGTTTATTCAGCTAGCAGCAATTCATACAAACTCACACGTACTGTTTAAACAAAGATCATTCAAGTCAGAAAATGCATTTCTTTCTCCCTCAAGGACCATATATATTATATTTCATTCAAGAGTAAAAGTTCTCTTGTTTAATATAGTGTACATTTCTTGCCCATGTTATGTAACCAGTCTGTTTGATGTACGGCTAAAGTTGTTAAATAAGTGCTTTAAATAGTCTCAAAGATTCGGGAGGCCAAACTCCTGAAAGAAATTACTTGCTAATCAATGTCTTCCAATCTTACTTCAGTCACAACTCCACATTTTTTTCATATGTACGAGGAATGCGCATACCTTTCTCCCGTTCCCCACTCAGTTCTGGTTAGCAGAGCCTCTGGAGCTGTAGATTGGTCGAGACTATCCCTGCGGTGTCTTCACTGGATACCGCATGATAATCTGAGGAGCTGTACCCAGCTACTGCAACATTCCTCACTCAGCGATGGCCAATGCCCCGGTTTTTCCTTTACTTTCCATTCATACGGTTTCTCAAACCCCCTTTTTTCCAACCTGTCTCGAAAGCCTATGGTTGGAGTCTAAGCGCTGCACGACATTTGTTAGAAACATGTGTGCTGGCAGTGTACAAAGGGCAATCTTCACAGACAATACTGTTGCGATTTAAGACGTGTTCAACTTAAAGGAATAATTTAGCCAAATATGAAAAGTCTGTCATCGTGTCATGTGTTTCTAAACCTGTGTGATGTTTTATCTTTCTTCTTTGTTTGTTCTTTAGGGAAGGAAGAAAATAGATACAAGTTTGGAACAACATCAGAGTGAGTATAAATGGTGACAGAATGTTCATTTTTTGTGTGACATTTCTTAATTCCACATGTAATTTTGTGATAATGTGTATTCGGTTAACAGGAAATTTTCTCCAAATGTTGGCTTTTGTTCTGTAAAAAATGTTATTGTATTGTAAAAGTTAATGTTATTGCAGTAACATTAGTGGAATGCCATTAAACTTTATTTATGATATATATATTTAAAAACATTACAGATTTTTAAAAGTTTGATTAACATTCTTATAATGAATAACATTACCACAACGTCTACACATTCTTTAAAAAATGGCTTCAGCTTTGTAACTTAATGGAAACTTAGTTCTACCCAGCTAACAATTTTGGGTTATAAGAATGTTTTCCACTAAGTAACATGTTTTCCTCGAAAGCTTGATGTACAATTTTCAACTGAGTCTGATAACTGAGAATCAAATTCTTATGATGATGTAAGACGTGTTTACATACAGCCTCAAGGCCGCTGACTAATGACCTGTAACCACACAACACTGAGCAGATGAGAAAGGGGATTCTGTTTCACAGCAGTGTGTTTTTTTTCTCTTTGTAGATATGCTTTGCAACATCTAATGGGGAGAGCATGATCACACTGCTGGAGGGGGCCTGGGGAGCCAAACAGACCCTGTGCTTGAAACTAAATGTGTGAGTGATACAGGGGAGAGAACAGAATAGAGAGAGAGTGGTTAAATTTCAGTCCAAACACTTCAAAGCCCTTCCATTGTGATGACACAATAGTGATCCAGTCTATGAAGGTCTGAAATGTGAGAGTGCCCCCTAGCACTCCAATCAACCATAACAATCACAATATAATGAAAATAAAATATATAATATGTATTTGAAAGTATGTTTCATTTGCAT
>JBAJNP010003267.1:0-21615 GCA_036877545.1 Yasuhikotakia modesta
GTTCTTCCACACCAGACTCAGGAAATCATAACTTTAAAGTCTTGACTTTGAGCACAGGGTATTATTATACTGGAGCAGAAAATGGTCCTCTCCAAACCACTGCCACACAGTAGAGGCACACATTTTTAAAATTGTCTCTTAAATACAGTAGCATTATGATGTCACGTTGAAATTAAGAGCCAGCTAAACTTGTTAATTAGAAAAGATTGTCCACATGCAAAGTATAAACAACTGGGTTTATACTTTGATCAAATAATCATTAGTATAATTAAGTCAACGGTGCATCGAGAGCTAGAATTGTTCACACACAAACAACGATTAGATAAATGCTGTAAAAGGAAAGACCATGTCTGGCTTAGAAAACAAATGATGTTCTTAACGTTCTTTATTTCTGCCCACTGAACACTTTTCTAAATGTGATATTGTTTGTGCAACTGGGAATGTCTGTGTGCTGAAAATGGCGATAGATTCACAATAATGTACTTTATACATTATTAGAAAGCCATAGGGGGTAGCCATAGCCATTTTTTGACTGAATTGTCTCTATAATGTGTCAACACTGTAGCCTAGCCAACTGACAGTAGTTTATCAATAGCTAAAGTCCATTTACAGAAAAAAAGGTGGCCTATGTACATATGTAGACCAGTAAAGTAACCTACTAGTAATGGGTCTGGATTGTTAACTATTAGTAAGGTTGTGTGTCTAGTACAGTGTTTCCTGAGCTAGTGGGTCATTATCCAAAAAAAAAGGTTTTTTTCACCTGAAAAAAAATTTTTTTTTCCCGAAAAATCACCTGAAAAAAGGTTTCACAGGTTTGTTTGCTATTACTAGCCATAGTTATTGAAATTGTTATTTTATATAATTATTATATTGTTTTGATTAAACTAATCATACAACATAGTGCAGCAAAAATAAATGAATTAATTTGAAAAAGACATGAGTAGGATTGTAACTCATCCATGAAGGGAAAGCTCCTATAGGTGATTTTTCCTTATTGTTGCTAACATCAAATATTCTTCAATTCTTTTCAAACAAACTGTGTCAAATCAAATAATGTTTTTTTGTTTTAGGTGTGTATATCTGCTAACATCAGCCGTTGTTTGTGCATTATCAACACTGTAAATTTTTCTTTCCAATCTATGTGAACAGAATACGTTTGCATTATATTGGCGCAATATAAATTTCTTCCTCATTCTAACTGTAGGCTCTTTACTGTTGCCAAGCAATATAGCAACCTGGTACCCTAATATAGAACATGCAGTCATGAGTGTTTCTAGTCATTTTACAACAGCTTAAAACACGCTTCATTCAATCAGAATCCCATTCTTTATTTAAACACACTGGCAGCTGGAGAGTCTGTACTTGGTTCCTTTAGCCAGTACCCTGCAATCCAGCCCCATCATGGATACCGAACAGCACGTTTTCCTGCTAAGCCTGTTTTTTTCATCTTCTCCCTCTAATCTTGCTGCCAGAACAAGATTAGTGAAGATATCTCAGGACCTGAAGGGCAGGATCTCATCTCAGTTCTCTGTGGATCTGTGTGGTAGCTACCATAGTGCCATGGAGGGTTTTAAATTACAGCCAAATTTACTGTTGTTTCTGTCAGGGAGGTGGTTCAACCACACCTGCAGCTTTGCACACAGTGCAAGATTTATTTATTTACAGGTGGACCTTAATTAGTTCTATAGGAACTTAAAAGACTGACTGTCTGTTTGAAAAGAGTTAGGATAGATTTTCCTTGGAGTCTTCATTTAACCAACTGACTGGTAATCTCCTTATATGGTTTGCAGCTTTCATTGCAGAGGTCTTACCATAGCAGCAGTTTCAGTTAAGAGCATCTGCTCCAGTCTGCTCTGCAGAAGCTTATTTATGATTATTTACTCATAAATGATGCTACCTTCAGATCTTTCCTGATCAGATCACCTGGTCTGTATTCCAACACGTATGGAAAGTACATGTGGGGTCCAGCCTTCTTTTACACTAAACATTTTGGTACTGTTTTGTTGTCTGAGGTAAACTCTGACATTGGGTGATATCAACACAATACATTCAAAGACACAACGTTTATGACATAACCTTTAGTGTTGCATGAAAAAGTTGCACTGGAAAAGACATGAGGATGAGAAAATGACAGAATTTTTGGGTAAACTATTCCTTCAGGAGACAAGTCATTTAGTCACTAGATTTTCCTGTCTCAGTTATTTATGAAACTCCACATTATCACTGACACTCAGATGCATTCCCATGAGCACTTGCCCTGTCGTTCCTGTAATTACTGCTGGCGACTCAACTCAATTTGTATCCATATACTTTGGATGAATACAAATAATCCATCTTTATTCTCTACAAATCTCATAAATATCTATTTCTGATGAGAACAGTTTACTTCTCTCTCTCTCTCTGCATGTGCGATTTGCTCCCCTTGGCCCCTTTTCTGTTAATTTTCACCTGATGCCTGGAGCGTAGCCGCTCTTCACATGTCGACACATCCGGTAATGGTTTTATGTGGTATTGAGTTTCCCTCAGGAGTGGGACGACTTGCGTTTGTCTCTCCAAGTCAAGAGGGAAGAGGGCAATATTGATTTCTGGGTGAGTGAGGAAAGCACCAGGAGGCACTTTCCATGATTTGTTAGATCATTTGGAGGTGGTAATTTTTAGGGAAGGAACTTGTTTCTACACTTGAGTCACTGCAGGTGTTTTTCAATTACTCTTGTGCATCGAGTGTGGAAGGATCAGTTGTCTGTCTATTCACAGTGAGTGTGACCACATGACTGCAGAAGAAAACAATCACAGTACTGATGTCTGGGAGTTCTGTGTGGAGGTGTAGATCAACGGTGCTGCTGGGCTGCAGGAGCACACCGGATTAGCAAATGGTATAACGTTTGTTGAACTGTTCCACTACGCCACATTGATGGACGCCCACGGTCTCTGAAACTATGAATGTTGAACGAATCCTAAATTTGCTAAATAGCTTCCTAGAATTATTTTGGCTTTCAATGAAAATTCAAAGAATGCAGAATGCATCAAATGTTCATTCAATACTCTTAGAATTTACAGTGGAAGCCAAAATAAGAACATAAAAAAATACAAATAAAATTTAAAAACTGTCTTAGTTCTTTTATTTAACATTTATTTTTAAGTTAATCATCTGATTTATTTAGTTTGTTATAAAACCATGTACTAGTGCTTTAAAATCTATGTTAGAAGAAGTGAAGAAGTTTAATCGCCAAAGAACCGCCAATCAACCCTATAGGATAGAAACATGCCTTTCGCTAAGAAGATTGTTTACTTTGCTAAAACTCAGACTGCAAACAACCACTGAAGAACTATTTAAGTGTAATCACTAATCAACAACTTTGATGAAGATGAGCTTTAAATGTGGTGGCAGGATGTTCCAATGTGACAATTGTGTCTGTAGAAAGACACACCTAACTGTACCCATAAGAGACAACTGGCTACATTGATGGATAGATAAAATGATTGATGATTATTTGATTGCAAGAGAAAAAAAGACATTCTGTAGATTCAGATGAAAATGATGCCCTGTCCCATGGTTTGCACAGATGGGACCACTGCAGGCAATTTGCATCTTATACTCCAAAGCCATCCTCAGTGAGTGAGTTGACACCTTAGGGACTCGCCTGAGCACCAAAACACCGCTTCAATCATGCCACCCGCTCTGTGAGAGCTACTCTAATCACATACGTCTGTTAACCCACTTTTGTTTCTCATATCAACAGACTTGCTGATTGCAGGCAGCGTCTGATGGTTTAACTGCAGGCAAGTACCATGACGGTGCCCTAAACTTCAGGATGTCAACAGGGTGAGCATTCATAAAAATCTGAGAAGATCAGTCTTACGTGTTTCGAGAGGTTGGTACTCTTGGAGTCGACATCGTACCTGAGGAACAAAAAAGAAAATGAGATGTATAAGACTAGAAAAACCTGTTTTGTGTATACTCAGCGTTTTTTCATAGTTTGTCCAGTTTCAAATTACCAGCTGACCCATAATGCATCTAATACATTTCACAGCTCACCTCTCTGTAAAGGATGTGCGATGCTGACTTTCAACTTTGAAGCTGCCAAACAAAGTGTCTTAGAAGACAGCTTAGAAGAAAGCATAATATTGCTGCTAACTTTCAGAACAGTCCTTGTTTCAATGTCCATAACATCTTAAAATACAATCTGAGTAGATGGCTTACTAAGTTTTGAAATAACACCAAGTTGTCATTGGCTTTTATGCAAAGAACTACAATGTCAAATGACAAATGTTTTAAATTAATTGGTCTGACAGATTTAAAGAAAATGTATTAAGCAATCTGTTTCTCATAACTAGGAAAGACAAATTTGTGGTTAAGAGATAAGAACTCAGCTATGTGTTAAAAATACTAATTATCTTTTCTTGTTTTAGCACATTTCAAACTGACAAATCACATTTTCACATTCTCCTTCAAAAACTTCCTCACTTAAGCTTATGAGTGTCTTTTAAATGTATGAATGTAATGAATTTGTTATATAGCTATAAAGAGCCACAAAAGTGGCTGTGGTGTTCTGTTCAGCTATGTATTCACATTTAAAAATACTGTATGACTATAGCAGAGAAAAAAAGTTGACACAGTCTAACCCCTGCTCTCTCTCTCTCTCTCTCTCTCTCACACACACACACACACACACACCCACCCCCACNCACACACACACACACACACACACACACACACACACACACACACACCAAATGGATTGCACAAAGGCAAAAAGAGTTGAAAGTATGATTTACTCTCTCTTTAGGGAACATGGCTTAAGAGAAAATCTACACAGAGAGGTTCTAGAAGGTGGGAGGTACAAACTAGCTGACACGAATGTGACGCCTACAGCCTATATTGGCCACCCTTTGGCTTTTTGACTTGACATTTAATTTAATTATAGCACAGTTTTTAGGGTTTTAAACTTTTAAAAGGGCTTACTTTTTGTATCATGTCAACACAAAGCTAAAATGTTTTACATTCTTTAACATATTTAATGGGTTTTTTTGTGCTATAGGGTTTGGAACTTGTGTTCTTTATTACTAATGCCATTCTAAGCCTGTATGACTTGGGTCTGTAGAAACAAAGCGACAATCGCAAGAGCCACATCAGGATTTACATTATTTTTACATCTAATACAAACCATGATGGGTTATTAAGTTATTAAGTTGATCGAAACCCAAAATTCAATATGACTGCCTTTATTCTGTCATTAGAATCTAAATCTGCCATAATCATACCCTTTTATTTATGATTCCATTAAATACTAGTGTAGAAGATAAGTCTCACTAACATTGTTTCCCACTCATTTATATTCTGAAAGCTAAATGCATTTTGAATGTTGTCTTTATTGCTCTGTAGAATCATCTTTGGAATTGTGACTGCAGAGGCTCCTTGGATAAATCTTCACTGTGGGCAGTCATTCAAACCTTTTTGGCCAAACTGCTCAAGCTCCAAGATTTTGGAACTTGTCTCTGAACAGCGTTTAGAACTCAGTCAGCAAATACTGGATTAACATCAGAGCTTTGAGCAGACACACTGTTAGCCAGTATATTTAATCATGGTCCCAACGGTAGATGGGCTGCACTCTCAGCTTCTGGCTTCTCGCATACTTTTTCTCTAAAAGGTTTTACCAACTTAGCGATATCCATTTTTTCCTAACCTTTTCCTAGGTTTTTCAAGTCCATGCCACAAAGAAATGTCACACACTGTCACACTAGCAACATATTGGCCTCAGTTTGATGTGCTATGTTAGGTTTACACCAAACTGAAGCCCAAACAGTTCTCTCACAGGAAAACTGTTCTTATAATCTTCCTTCCTAAAGCACTTGTAAGCCTTTGAGCAGTTTAAAGTATATTGAGTATTAGTGGCAGAAAGGCGGAAAACCGGAAGCCATTGTTTCACTTTTTTATTTATTTTTTTGTCCCTTTGATTTTACTAACAAAAATAAACAGGCACAGTGTGTACTGCAAATACATTTGGAGCGATGCAAAGTACGTGAGCTGTTTGCATACAAGGACATTTCTGAAACAAGCAGCAATGTGAATTGCTTTATAGTGTATTACAGAAATTATACACCATCAATGAAAATTTGCCATCATTGTTTTTAAAACAATAACAAAGCCTATTACAGTAATGACCTGACATTCTGGTTCTTATGTTTCAACTCATTAGGAATGTTATTCAGTCACAATTTTGATCTCTGGAAATTCACTAAACTGTGACAATTACTAATACAAATGGACTCAAGTCAAGCATTTATGGAAATTTGTTAGAAAAACTGATTATTTTAGAGGCCTTTGTGCAACAACAAAATAAGGGGTGAATGCTTTACTGTTATCATTATTTTTATCATTACTGTTACATCATTTATTTAAAAAATAATTTGTTATAATGAGTTAATAAGTATAAGTTTTGATTATATTTGAATATTAATTACTATTTTAATTCTATTTTTTTTTTGCATTTTTAGTTTTGAAATGATGTTTTAAGGCCATTAAATAATTAGGATAAGCTAGGACTCTTATATTCTTATATTCCACAACAAGCAAATATACAGGGGGTATGTCTAATGGGTGTGTGTTGTTTTACTAAAAGACTCTGCCATCAGGTCAACAGATATTTTGTCATGATTCATATTTAGTGACCAAGAGACTTTGTGCACACAACATACTGATTCATGAACTAGGGAGCTGACTAAGACATAACCCTAGGTTAACCTCACAAAATTCAAGCTTGGCTGTCATGTGATAAGTCCAATTTAATGGTGTTTATATAGTGTTGGGATGAGAGTCATAGTATTACAGTAAATTGTCCACAGTGAAAAAACCTCTGTATATAAGCTCTGTATCTCGCTGTATTTGTTAATCAGTCACTGACTGTGCTTGAAAATTTCCATTTCAGACTACCAAATGGCTGTTAAAAGACTCCTTGTACTCAACAGTCAAGTGCAAAGACTCATTCATTGCATAAATAAACGTGATGGTACTTTTCAAACCTCATGACTTCTCTGCCACTCAGGCCATTAGTAAGAACCAATTCCCTACTGAACCTAGAAATCACACCACCAAACGCAAACATTAGTTATAATGTAAAAAACAAGTCTGTGCCACATTTTTTCCTTCAAATTGCTCTTTCACAGCTAAGGAGATTTTTAAGAAAGCCTAATAACTTCTTAAACTGTCCAAATTTGCCAATATATCAAAGTCTGCAAAAGTCAAATATTTCAGTATGAATTAAACATTCAATATCAATGTTCATGTGTCAATATGAATATTTCTCATCAAACTGAAGTTCAACTAAACATTTCCTCTTTTTTTGAAATACAAAATGAAATCAGTTAAGGATATAATTGGATATATTTCTTATATTAGCATACATTTTTTATTTAATTATTTACCCAAGAGAGTCAAAATGAAAGTATGTGCGGCCTGTATATTCATTTTGTTGCATAAACAACTGAATTTTACTGTGAAATACTAGGTTTATGCTTCAGAAATAAGTGGTGAGGCACACATATGTTTTTGCTAACACTCTTAGGTTCTTTATGCAAAATTAACCCTGAAAGATCTCCAACTGAGGGGTCTTATATCACCCTAAAGGGGTCAATTATGCGATAACAACTGACAGGACGTATGTTTCCTGCTTATTATATGACTACTTGTCACATGGATAAAAAAAGGTATGTTTGCAAGGTTTTTTTTAATACCTCATTTGTTACTAATTCAAACACGCCAAAAGAAAACAGCAGAGAAACATTAAATATGTTACTGGTCTAGATGACTTGCAGTACCTGAGCGGTTGTTATGGGGATAACAGAACTCAAAATGTTGTGACCAATCAGAATCAAGTATTCCAGGGAGCCATGTATTGTATGTAAATATACAATAATTTTCTTTTATGTACACTAATTCTTTAAATTTTATTATAATTAAAAAAATGTTATTACCACTCAGTACATAAAGGTTCTTAAATATGAATTAGAAAGCCTATTTTTGTTTATAACCCTACTTTTTTATTTAAAATTGTGTCTAAATGTTTGTACTAAAATGTTTTATAAAAGAAAGATAGCTTATGCAACAAGTGTCTATTTGCACTTCCTTTAATCTCTTTTCTCTTTAGGAGAAACCTAAAAAAAATCCTTTTTTTACTTTTTTTCTGTCACTTTAAAGAATTAATGCACATATATGTTAAGACATTCACGGTGGACTGTAGTGTGGTCTGCTGTCTGCCCACACACTCATATGAGCCTGAAGGGAACAACACACAAACAGAGCTTCCCATTTACACACTCTGACTAAACCACATTAGGCTTCTCTCTCCAGATGCTATTTATAGCACCACATGCACTGATGGGAATCTGTCAGTCTAACATACACAAACACATGAACATCGACTTCTAACAGGCACATACTGTGGCTCGCCAGTAATGACAAATGGCATTTTTTTGCAAACTGCATTTGTTAATGCTACCATTAATACATAAAATAAACCTGAGGCATCGGAGCAGATGCAGGGCAACAGGTTGGGTGAATTGTGAGATCTTGTTATGGATGGTTGCCATAGTGTTGCTATGTAGTTTCAAAGGTGATTTGAATATTTTTTAGAACATTTCTATGCAATTGCTATATTGTCCTGGGTGGTTGTGCAAGTATTAAGTAGTGTAGGTAGTTTTTTAGAGCATTTAAAAGTGGTTTCCAAGGTATTGCTAGTCACTGAGGAGTTCTCAATGGTGATTACTGTGTTCTGCGTGATAGCACTCAAATAAGCCAAAACTATGGTCTTCGGATGTGGCTCTTCAATGTTAGCATTTATGTTTAATTAGCTTGTTTGTTGATTATTAGTTTTTTAGCAGCCCAGTGCAAATTTTCATCCTTTGCTGATTGTAATTAATTGATATGTGTGTGCTGTTACATTTTGTAAAAGTGGGGTTTGTTTGTTTAAAGCATAAGTGATAGTAATAGTGAGCCTATTACTAAAGAATCAGATTTGATTAAGCTGGACTTTAATTAAATTACGGACTTACGAGGGGAATTCATGCTTGCCTGTTTCTCATTATAGTGGAAGAACAACATCATTAAAACACAGCCATCATGAATCATTCTTTTCTGTCCTGTCAGTGCAACAGAGAGATAAGAACAAAGAGAGAGAGAAAGACGAGAGAACGAAAAAGGCAACGAATATCGATAAAATGCAGAAAATATCAAAATATCTCTAGGGTTACATATTATTCGCCCTCACATATATATCTTTATCGCACATCTGTCTGTTTCTTTGTTGGTGGGGCTAAGCCCCCTTTGTTGTCATGGTGACGTCCTATGTCATCTTCATCAGTGATGCTTGGGTTTCGCTCTCGTCTCGCAGGCACTGCCCACACGACCTCGTGACCCCGGTGATGTCTGCCGCAGATTTACATACACAGTATGACAGGCCGTCGAGCAGAGACACCGATCTGCACCGACAACACACACACACTCTGCCTACAGACAAACACACTCATGCTAAAGCCTACCGACACACACACACAAATTCCTTACACATACTTGTGGCCGAAGGATGCAGAATGACTCATATCTGTTTTAAAAATAATAACAAATACCTAATAATATACATATGTACGTATACATATCAAAAGCCTCTTTTATGGAGGCGCAACACAACGTTTGGGCATGGTATACATTTTGTCCTGCAATTGGGATACATTTAATGTCTTTAAATATGACATATAATGTTTGTTGGTTGTTTTTTATTTAAGATTCTATGAATTGCTGTTTATTCTGTTTTTTGTTCTTGGCTGTTAAACAGAAGACTGTTGTGTACCAACATGCCTCACAAGCTATACACAATGTAATATTAATGATTTAATAACAGACAGCTGTGCGACAAATGCACACAATTCAGAAATAACAGCAGTATTGCATATAGAGCACACATATGGAGACCATATGTCTATATTAGGCCATATGTCTATAGACTCTATATGTCTTTAGATTTATAACAACATTTAAAAGTTGCCAAAACAGGAACCAAACAAATACCATCTTGTTTGTTTGCTGTTTACACACAGGATCTGTGGCAGAAATTTAACAAGAAAGCCTAAAAGAAATTTAAATACTTACAGATCAAATCTTAAGTTCTGTCGCTCCTCAAAGAAGTAGTCCAAGATGAACTTGCGGACAAAATCTGGGTTTAAGGTGTTATCGATGACCTCTGTCCGGCCAAACTGCAAGATCAGAGGGTCCGTAGTCAATCAAGAGAAAACATATGGGTTAGGGCACAGGCAGCTATGAAACAAAGTAAGTCACTGTTTATGATTTGTGACAACATTTTTCAAAGCATTAATTCTTTGAGGAAATGTATCTACAATTACAGTGCACAAGCATTGTAACACAGTGCTGACTCCATACATGCCGATTGGTATTTATTTGGGGGTGCTGTAAGTCTATGGTATTTGTAAGGTATTTGTAAAATTTTACTTTTACTATTCTTTTTTTTTACTATTCTTTGCAAGTTGCAGAGTGACCAAACTTGATGGGATGGTCAGAAATCTCTCCCGCTACACAGGTGCATCTACACACACCTGTCAGCCATTTTGTTCAATATCTCTGCACCTGTGCGGCCTGTAATGAACATTCCTGTTACCCTAAATCCTCAATGCTTGCCCTACAAAACTATATCTCAATGAACTTAAATTAAATTTTATGATAAATCACATTAACCTGTGGATGTGGCCCCTTTTTTTATTAAGTTGGCCAATGTCTTCTAAACGGTAGCCCAAGCTTAATGAAAGTTGGTAAATATGGACATGAGGACATTATGTGGACACACATCAAATTTGTCCTATTTTTCATAATGAAGTTGATAAAAATTAGTATACATCTTCTGTGGTGGGTGTTCTAACATGTTCCTTTAATTTCACTCAGATACATAAAAAACAACCAAATTTCAGCAGCTAATAATGTAAAATCTGGATGACCAACCTATTTGAAAATAAACAATCTAAAAGCAAGTAAATGTTCCCAATTTTAAAATTGGTGAATTGAACATTTTTGCCTATAGTCCTACACTAACACTAATGGTTGGTTAAAGGTAACTTTTTGTTTCTTTAGAATCCTTTCTTTAAAAATGAAGTAGTGCAAATATAGCTATTTTTTAGTTTTCCCTTTTTAAAGAAATTACTTTTTGTGGCTTGTCCAATCACTTGGCTTGCATCATCTTTAGACCCTCATGACAAACAGTCAAAATATTGTTGATAGGTTGGTTCAGTCAGAACATATAGCTTTTTTAATTTATCAGGTGTGACCCATCATGACTAAAGTGCCTATATCCTAATAAGGTAGATCATTTGTATTTCCAACCAAATTTCCAGCCCGATAATTTCCCTCTTGTGGCTTTATTGAACTTAAAATGTATTTGATGTATTTAAAATGTTTTCCCTCCGGATGTTTTGATTAATTTAAAACAGATTCAAGTCATTAGGGGACTTAGCTGAGTTTTATGACTTTTAGGCCAGCTATATAGCATTCTAATGTACCAAACATTTCTTTCATCGACAGGAAAATTGCTTTTAGGGAAAATAAGCAATCACTTGTTCACTTGTTGGAATGAGAATATTCTTCCTCATCTGTCTCTGACTGGCAAGTAAAAACTCATAAAACGTTATGTTTCACTGGGGAATACATAAACGCAAGAAAGAAAATGGCACTCATCAAGACATTCATGGACTGCTCATTTTGTTGAGTCAACTTAAAAAGTGAGCAGCTGTCAGGATGTGAGTGTTTGAAAATGTTATTACATCCCCTGTGTGGCTTATCATATTTCACCGGCTAGTGCTAAAAGGTAATGAACACGCAAGAGCCTGATATTTCCTTATTAGCTAAAAAGGCAAAAATGTGAATAGCAGAATATCAGAATAACTGATAAAGACAGAAAAATGAGGGTGCCATGCATAATCGACATCACAATTCAGAGAATAATTTAACCCGACATTTACATGTATGAATATTTATGTGACCAATGGTCTGCCGGGCCCTTCAAGGGCTCAGCCTGACTGGGTCAGATTGTTGTGCTCACCTCTCGCCACTCTTTGTTGCCGATGCCTTGGGTGTACAGCACACATACTGTGAAGATGAAGAGAGAGAAAGATTGTGTAACAAAAAGGTAGATAATTTCTTAAATGCCACCTGTGACACCCTTAACTCAATACTTAATATAGAGTGCCCCATATTTGCACTGTGTATATTTTGGCAAGGAAACCCTTTTGTTTAAAGTCAAACTGTATTAAGGGGAAGGTAGGCAATTTAAGAGACACTAGTACAGCAAGCTGGCATTGAAAGTCTAAGATCTCGCTCTCCCTTCAGAGAGCTCTCCAAAACACATGAACCCACTGAACAGAAGGCTGTCTACATGAACAGGGTGTGCACAGGTATGGCAAACGCATAGTTTGACAGGAAGGTAGGACATCCTATCATTGCATTCTGACTGAATGTGGGGATTGGATAAGTATTTTATGTCCTTTGCCTTCCACAGATGTATTTATTTAAAAATATATTTAGAGCACTTCACATAGGAGCAACAGTGACAAGAATACAATGGAACTACAACAGGAAGTACATTTAAATGCCAAACTCAAGACTCAAAATATAAGATAACCACAATATACATTAACTAAACCCTATATTTGGTAAATACTTGGTTATCGTAATTATTGCGATTAACAAATTCAATGACTGTTTCAATTTTAGAAATCTTTTATGAGCTCAAATATTTTGTGTAAGTGAGTTTGTGTGATTATCTATATATTTGCCATAAGGCACACCCACTGTAAGCATGATAATGGTAACGCTAGGAGACTGGGCCAGCAGTACTCAGCATAATTAAGACTTTGCCTCAGCACAAGTGCCTGCTTGGATAAATGCATGGACCTCCTGAGCAGCCTTGTAAGAGCTGGTTTTTATTTAGACCAGCTAATCATAAACAAAACCAGTAAGAAAATCAGTGAAAGTGGATAAGCGATTTAGTAAATTGAGTAAAGAGAGCAAAAACATGACGCAGGACAGAAATACAATAACCAGCAACACAAGTGTATAAAACTAATTACAGATAATGATAACAATAACTGAGTGATTAAGATTAGTGTTGTTTTCTTACACACAAAAGTGTTCAATTCACACACTGTTTTTCTTACAGACCACACAAAAGAAACCATTAGAACCACCTGATGCTTATTGTACTCTCTGTGAGAATTACAATGACTCAGTTCTGTTTCCTTTCGTTTGAGGATAAACGCTTCTGATCAATAACATAGAATGTGTTCAAAGATTTAGGATTACATCTGGGTGAAACGTGTGTGAAATGTGGACATTTCAGTGAATAAATGGGTCAGTGAGTTACTAAGTAAATGAATGAGAAAATGATTAAGTTTCTGTGAGTGACTGAGTGAATTTACAATTTATTAAGGGAGCAAATGAGTGACTGAATGGTGGACTAAACGAAGTGAATAAATAAATTAGCGAATGGGTGCATAAGTGGTAATAATAAGTAATTGAATAAGTGACTGAGTGAGTAAATCTTCAAGTTAACCAGTGACCATATGAATTACTAAATGATGAATTAAAGACAAGGTCCTTACATCCTGATAGCAATCACTTAGTGGTCTAAATCTAATAATAATAAATATATTGTACATTGTACAGGGGTGCATAAATGTAACCTGAATAGATGAGTGAATAAACTAGTTAGTGTTTAAGTAAAAGAGTGGTGGATGGCTATGTGGGTAAATGTGAGTAGATGTAGTTAAATGTATCTATTATTGTTAACGATGTGATGAAAAACATCCAATCTGATGGACAAATTGATGATAATATAAAACTCGTCCACATTCATTTCCATTTTAATAATATGTTCAATATGAGTTTTGGACACATATTACCTTTAATGTCGTTTCAATAATGAGAAGAGGGTACGATTAGCCGGGCCATTAAAACAAATCAACAAAACAAAACTCGGTCATATAACGACTCCAAGTAGGTTTATAACATTTAATATGATTTCATATCACCTCTCAGATTGCTCACCTCATCTGCCCTTTGAAATTTGGATAACTGATTTTTGAGACCACACGTGTGACATTTAGTCTTCGCTCAGAAGGACTTTATGCCGTCGGAGGCAAATATTACAATAAACGAGCCGCCCACAGTGTTTCTATATCTGAGGCCCGTGCCACATGCAGATCTGAAAGCTGGAGGCTTTTATTTCACACAATCAGTTTAAGAAACAGCAAACAGAAAGCAATGAGTCATTTGATTGTGTAAGCTTTCAAACTGTGGAAAAGTCCAGTCTTAACAAGGCTAAGAGCAGTTTATCATGTAGCCCTACATAAGGTCATTTATTTAAGACATGATGAGACCCAATAAATAATTCAGAATACATTTCAAGGAAAGATTTAGTGTATTTTATGTGTATTTAACAATTATAAAAATAGTAAATACAAATAGTACTAAAAAGGACTTACTTGGATCCGATTTGGAAAATGTGTCCCTGTCGAGCAGGTTTCTGTAAAAAGGAATAAAATATATAAAAAAATTACAATTATACATAAACGTGATGTAAAATAGGCGTTTGTGTATTTGTAGAGTGTGTGTGAACAAAGACAGGCTTGTTGGTAAGGAGCAAGAAATCTCTAATATAAAAGTAAGTAAATAAGTTAAAATGGACTGGCAGGAAGTGACACGTGTCTAACACCAGCCTAACGGTACAATTAAACCACTACACATTCATCCACCTGCTATCGTTCACATTACAGGACAGACTAAAACTCAATATAACTCTTATAATATTTTTGAGTGAAGGCATATTTATCTATTGAAATGTAAAAGGTGGCACATCACTGGTACACAGTGGGATTTAGCAAACAGAGCAACTGTTGAAGTTGACAACAGTATTTTCTCCCTTGGAATTGACATCAATGTCCAATTACACTTTAAAGTTAATATGGGGTAAATATTGATTTCAAGGACTTATCCATTTTAATAAAAGACTTTACACGTCTATCTGCCTAGGGGGTATGTCCATATTACCTCCCAGTGTAAAATAAACTGAATTCAAAATATATTCTCAGAAAACAGGTCGTACTGTTTTATACAATTGAGCATCTGCTTAAGGATTAAATATTTTACATGAAAACTAGACTAATGAATAAAAAGGATTTTGCAGTCCTTTCCTAATGAATAACGTGTCAATTAATTTGGGTCCAAAGGTGGAAAACAGTCACCAAAGTACAGTTTGGTTACTGTAAAATTACTGTAAAATGAGTTTTGATAAAAGCTCTGGCTAATACAGTATTAAAAACAATTCAAACCATTCATAGGAATAAATATGCTACAAAAGTCAGTAGGTAGACTATAAGGTAGATGCTCACTGTAACCTCAGCAGGCACAGAGAGATAGAGTTGATGTTTCACATCTGTACAATAGTGCAGGAAAGGTATTGTGTCAGTAGGGATTATGAAAGTCTGGCCTGTCCTTTCAGATAAAATCTTGAGTTTAGGATGGAGGTTTTCTGTTCCAAGTGGAAGAAGGGATTAGCCGTGAGGGAAATTTTGGAGAGTTGTTGGAATTGTTACAGCAAAAATAAATATTTTGAGCTAAATTTCCACATTCATATTCATAAACAGAGGCTGACCCTCACTAAGAGCACATCTGATAAAGGTTTAGGAGTGTCAGTGGGAGTTGTCTCTCACTCCAAGATTATTCCAATAACATTTTATCATGAGAGAAACATGTTAATGAGCTGATGTTCATGTTTGAAACAGTCAATTTAAAAAAAATCAAAAACATGAAGTGTCTTTTATTCTTTTTTTAACCAAAAAGTTACCAATTTTTAAATATGCAAAATGCACAGACATTTGCGATATTAAAACACCAAACAGACTGAAATTTTTTTACCATGTATTGTACTGGTAACTGGGTGCAAGTTTAGCTATGCAGGGTTTCTGTCAACTGTGAACTCACCTGTGGACAGCATAAAAGGGAAAACCCAGAGCTGGAAGATGGAATGGAGTAGAATACTGTTATACCATAAAGCAGGTAATGTTAAAATAAATAGTTTGATTCCTGCTGATTTCCATCATCAGGAAGGACTGTGTTAGCTAGCAATAAAGCTCATCTGATTTAGAGCTTACACATAGCAGTGCCATTATTAGGAAATGTGCAATATATCCCCTGCCAACCAGGACAAATCCCTGGGATTGTCAGGGAGTTTGATTAAGAGTCTTGTGTACATCCAGACCCTCCCTCACTTTATCCCGTACATTCATCTTTTGTAAGGAAATACTCTAGATTATTTTAGTGTTGTTTATATACTGCATCTGTGGCATTCTATTCATTATCATAAACAAAAAATGGTTCCTGTTTGCAATCTAAATTTATCAGGTTAGCCGGCAAACACCATGATGATTTGTTAACATAAGAAAAGCGATCAAATCGCTTATAAACCCTGTGAAGTTATAATACAGTCAACAAATCAACTGACGTCAACACCAGCTAAAAGAAAAAAAAACAAGTTCACTTTGCAGTACACATTATATCAAATCTGTACATTATAGTATACATACTTGTTGCCCATGTCAATTCTTATTATAATTGTTAAAAATGGTCAATTTAAAGTTATGAAAGTGAATTGAAGATTTTGTCCTAGATAGAAAAACTTTGTTTCCAGAACATTTATCTTGTGAGAAACATCATGCATCAGACAATATGTATAAAGTATAAATGTATACATCTGACAAATGTGCTATAAAATGGTGATTATGAACTTTCTGATGAAAAGCTTCATTGCTCCAGGGCTGCGAGCCGGATTCATTTTAAACAGCACTGATCGTTTTCTCAGCTTGCTTAAAATGCAGAACGCTTCACAACTATCAGTAGCTTAGCTTAACCATCTACAGTTAGAAATAAGCAAAAATGGCTCCTTTGCATTCATATCCCTGAACATACACACAGAAAGGGACAAAGCATGTGCTAATTCACGTGCTAATAATGAATGTGCGCAATACCTGCAATGCTCGCAATACCGTGTTGAGCTCAGTTCAGTTTATATGTGAAACACATATAGCTTTTATAAGGTGTTAAAAAATTCAGTACACCATAAGAGAGCCATGATATGTATCGTGGGTGGTGTGTTGCACTTTTTAAGCTTGGTTTTGAATATTGTTACACCCCTAACTGCCATTAGACAAAACGTTGACCAAAGTACTAACTACTGCTTTATATTTTTATAAAACATTTAAATATTCAAATTCCACCAAGAAAAGTAGCGTCTCCACAAAAGAACAATTTAAAGAACTTTACAGATCAAATGACTGCAGCAATTATGCATGTGCTTTAACAAAATTACAAGCTTTACATCTTTGGTTGAAAACATAATTTTTACATGCCAGATAAGTAGATCGATATTAAATAAAAAATACATTGTAATGTTCTTTTAATATTTGATCGTGGGAAGCTCCACAAATGGCTTTTTCAGTTCTTTAAGGGTCCTGCACTCTAGATAAGAGCTTCCAGCTGACATGCTGATAAAATTCACACATGCTTCAAAGAGTTTGGAGGAAAGGATGATAAATGAATAAAAACAGCCCCTTCTCTGAGCTGTAATTTCACGTGGCTGGGTGAATATTCCTGGCAGGACGACAGAGGGGAAACACCTCAAGGACAAGATGAGAAAGTGAGGGACAGAAATACTGGCACAGAGAAACGTGTCATCAAGAATTAACTGCACTCGCTGTCAGCACTGAGTATTTGCACTTTATCTGTAATGTTTTATTAAGTTGAGTTATTGTTTTAAAAGTTTTTAAAACTTAAAATATACCATTAAAATGTCCTACAATTTGTGAACACATTTTTTAATTCCCTAGCTTGCAGATCCAGAAAATGTACAAAAACATTTCTAATACATTAAATTTTGTGTAGTGTTTGTTAATCTGTGGTAAGGCTGTCACTTCTGAGAAAAATCAACAAATATCGAATATCAAGCAATACATTTAATATTCTAATTCGAATTAGGACCCAATTTTAAACACCTCAACAACTCACAACAAAATTGTTGTGAACATTTTCATTCAAATCAACAGCTGGAAATGCATCCGTTCAGACCGGCAAACATTCACACGCAGTTAACAATCTTAAACTTTATTATGGAGGGGAGTCTAATCTGCACTGGGATAAAAACTGGCCAATTAATAATATCTGCGCTTTTGGACATATGACCTGAGCTGTTGCTGTTACTTAAAACTAGCACTCATGCTATTCTTCTGCCAAATGACAGTGAATAGAGCTCAATGAAGACAGTGACAGTGAACTCAATAAACTTCTTGTTAGCTCAACTGGTAGAGCATTGTGTTAACACCGCAAAGGTTGTGGTTTCGATCCCAGGGGAAGGTAAGTCCTGATAAAAATATGTGTGCCTTGAATTCACTGTAAGTCGCTTTGGATAAAAGCACCTGCCAAATGAATAAATGTACATTAAACACATTGGCGGACATACAGAAGTATTGTAGAAAACACAATATGATCAACTCTTTTACTGTGGATTCTTCTCTCAATTATGTGGTGTATCCAATATCATTGTTTCGCATTGGCCTGACTAGACAAAGCGTGCATAAGGCTTTTCTTGGTGTAGGAGACCCTAGCAGGTCTTTCCATGTGACATGGTCCTCGTGTGTTTAGCAAATAAGCCACCCTCAGGTAACACTGCTGAAGGTTTCTAACCCCGGCGTTTACAGGTGGCGTCAAAAGTGCAGCGTTAACTCTAGTCAGAGTGTAAATAACAGGGCAAGTGGGAGTAGAGGGATAATAGAGCTCACTGTGAGACAGTCATCTATTTCATCTGCTGACAGGGTACAGACAGATGCAGCCCCTCAGAGCTACAGTGAGGGGTGCCAGAGAGAGAGAGAGAAGGAGAAATGAAAGCTGAAAGCAGGGGGTGAGATGTTTGTCACATGTTAGGAATCCCTGTGTAAAAAGCACAGAGGAAAACGTGACATTCCCGGCAGTTCACACCCACCCACTCCCCTTCTCACCCAGAAAACATCTAGACTGTCTCCTTTAATAACTGCCAAGTGCTCAGTCTGTGCGTCCGTTCAGTGAAGCTTTAACAGGATGAGAGGTTTCAGCTGACAATAAAAACACAACTGACCCACACCTTCATTCTAATGTGTCAGATTCTAAATAACTGGCTAAAGCTTTCAATCACAATAAGGTGTGGAGATAATAAACATGGATTTTGTCACGTTCAACAGAGGAAATGTGTTAACTGGTAAGGATTTTGCCATTCTGTTTATACCACAGCAGATATTTTCAAATGGCGTTCAGTGGGAGGAACAGCTATACGTTCTTTACACATTAAGCAACAAAGAAAAATATGAAAATATGGGGCTGGAAATATACCAAACAAGTTAGCATGAGGAAAAGTTGTCATGAAGTTGTGCGGTTAGTCATAGGTCCACTGTGATTTTGCCATGTAAAAGTCTTAACCAAAACTCAAACCCTAACTGTACACTTAAAGAAGAAAACAAGAGGTTGACATGAATAGTGTACAAACTCGTAATGCAGTCATAGATCTAACACTGACCCTAAATCCAATCCTACAATCTGATAAAACAAGATTGATAAAATGGTTGATAAAAAATTAAATTAAACTGCCACGTTAATTTAGAATGCAACTGATGTGCATGTGGGTTAATCCTCGGACTAATTTTTTTTGACAAAGTTGCTCTTTCATAACCAACAACGATTTGGATCGTTGCTCTTTCATAACCAACAACATCCTACTTGGCTAATTCACAGAGGTTTCATAAACGTAAAGTGTGGCTTTTCAACCTAAGACATTTTCCTTGAGCAAATGTTGATGTAAATATAATCTAGTGGATTTAGCGTTGGTCAGCAGAGACAGTCAACATGCTTTAATCACCCGCATGGCAATCATGTGCGTGAAAGCAGCGAGGGAATCGGTTCGTCAGAGGCACAGATGTTTGAGTTCCCAGAGAACAGACAGGGGCTTTAATTAAGGAGCAGTCACAGTACAGTGGACCTGCTATGTTTTTATGACGCGTCATTTACAGGGAGATGAGGAGAGGGGTGTGACAGGGGAACTAAGAAAGTGTGACAGGGGATTATATGATTAAACAGCAGTAGAGTGATAAGCGCAAAACGAAGAAGGACGGTGGGTGGGTGTAAAAATGATACAGCTTTTTTGAATGACTGTTTTAATATACAAGCAACAGACTCTTAGGTAACAGCCCAGTGTGGAAGGTTTAGTCCTTTTACTAAAGAAGCTGTGGAGTGGGAGTAAAGTTCAAAACTAGTTTTGAAAAGGGCTGCTAAAGAGACTATAAACCTTTAGCCTGGCTGAAGCATAGCTGTCCACCCATATGCCTGCATAATAAACAAGGCTGGTCCACTACCGGTCAAGTTAGAATGGTAGCTTCAGGCTGTTACAAAAACAGCAACAATCTTGGTCCGGTCAAAGCCACATTTTTTCTGCAGGTGTGTGTTGTGTTTTGAATGCTGCTTTGCTAGTGTCCTTACTGTTTTATGTTTATAACTAGCCTTAAACCACCCATAAACCTTTGTAAATGGTTGATCTGTCGTATTGGTTTATCAGAATGCCGTTAACCAGAATGACAGAATAACCAGAATACAGTATTTCACTTGTATTATTGAAACTTTTATTATTTATTTATTTAGTTATTATTTATTCATCCATGTGACGTTCTTCTGCAAAACAACAGGAACAAAAAGTAAATGCTGACTTAGACTGTCAGTCACTAATACACTACAGTATGTAGGTGAATGTTGTTTTGAATGCTGCTTTGCTAGTGTCCTTAGGAGCCGTTACTAGAAAGTCATATGGGTTTAGAATGAAGAACCCAGGTAGTATATGCTCCTTTACCAAAATCCTTGTTATTCTTGAATAAAATGTCTGTTACTCATTAAGATATTAAGGGGATATTAAGAGGTAGGATCTTTGGTTGTGGCTGAGAATATAAACAAGCATTCCCTCACATTTTAGGGCCAGGACAGAGTTAGGACAGATGATCTTATAAGGATTGACCTTGACACAGGAGAGTGACAGGAACGTTATTCCAGGGCCAACAAATTATATTGAAGAAGGCACACGTCTTTCTTCATGAAGCACCCATCTAAAGTCCATGGCCAACATTTTTGCATCACACTGCCCTTGAGATAAAAGCCACCAGCATGTGACTTGAAAACCATCAAAGTGGCAAAGAAACCAGAATAATTTTATTTACTGGCAGACAACCCAGAATTCCAGCACTGCCTGAAAGCATCACATATCCTGTTATCCCAGCAGGATGGTTGTGCACTTACAGCTCAGACAAATTCTGTCACTGCGACGCCTCACGTTTTGTTTTTGCCAGTTCAATAAATGCCTCTCCCGGCACTTTCGCTTAATTGTGTTTGTCTTCATTTGCACCACAGAATTATTAAAACTTTCACACACCAACACTGACTTTTAATTCACATGGTAGTTCGTGGTACTTCTACAAAAATCAAATGCAATGTATGTTTGTTTT
>JBAJNP010003267.1:21641-40852 GCA_036877545.1 Yasuhikotakia modesta
TTAAAGCCAATAAAATGGAGAGGACAAGGTTTCAGGCAACTAATAAGCAACACAAACACAGTAATGCTAATGAGTAATTACTGTACATGGCATCACTTAAAGGCTGTTTGAAATAACGAAAGAGAGGCAGACAGATAAGAGGTCTATTGCGCACAGTCAACTCCCAGTGGGACAACATAGAGGCTGGAGGCAGTTACCCTAACAACTGACAGCCAATAATGATGTCCGCTTTCTTGATTGACAACTGCCCTAAATGATATGTTATCTTGGCATTACAGAATTTCATACAGGAATATATGGAGGTATATACAGATTCCCCTTTCACCTGTTATCTAATTAGATATCACTTTATTAACTCACTTTAACAAGAATAGCTAACCGGCTCTTCTGATTAGACCTATGACAGTGTTGCCTTGGCGACATGCTGGGCTCTGATGGCCCCTCGGGACCTCACCTAGCTGTCGTCAGGTCTAGGATGAAAAATAAATTGGATCTGTGTGAGAAGAGTGCAGCTAGACGACTCCGACAGAACAGTTAGTCATACAGCGACTAATTACATGAAAAAGCCTTAACCAATTTAGCATGGGATTTTCTGTTCTTCATGTCTCTGGTATTACAGCCAAAAGTAACTTTGAAGAAGAGAGCAAAAAATTAGAAGAGAAGAAAAATAATGAGAAAACAGAAGAGAACATATTCAGAGATTATACAATTAACAAGATACTATGGTTCTATTAGTAAGAACAGGGAAATTGGCAACGCTCACAGGAACTATGAGTATGAGGGCCCAAGTTATCTGAAGTAGATCAAGTAGAAACAAGATCTGGAGAACTTGTTTTTATAGCATAATTTGAGAATAAGAAGATGAATTTATGATATACTTAATGTACAGTTGTACAGTTTGTCCGAAAATCTAGTACTTTATTGTGACCTTAGTCAGTGATATTAGAGATATCAGTCCTCCTTTATGCCACTGAGTGAGACTTTCTTAAAGGGACTTTGACATGTTCTAGGGAGGTGAAGGAAATGATGTATGTCTTTGGTAAAGTTGTCATAGGTAAAGCATGACAACTGTTAAAAAAAACAAGCAAAAAAATAACAACCAAATCTCTTTTGCTCCCCTCACCCTTCATCTGCTGGGCTGTCCTCAGACCTTTGTAAAATCCCAGACATTTTTTGTTGGCTTTTCCTGTAGAGTGACCTGGATAAGGGCTCCTCAGAGTATACAGCATCTCACTGAACTAGATTCAAACGCTCCGAGAGAGTGAGGTGGCTTCACACTCCCACCACAAGTGTTTTACTTCAGCAGTTCAAAACATGGACTCAAGTGACAAGTGACATAGACTCAAGTGGATTCCACATTTACTGATGCAAGACTTGCAACAAATGCTGAAGTTTCAAGGTATGCAAGGCAAAATATTTAAATCTGAGCAACAGAATATTTTGTTTGCACTACACTCAGTTCAGACGTCTGTTGCCTGGTGAGATAACGGTGAGATTTTAAGTGATAAGTGAAGTTAGACAGGCAGAGGTGTATACACACACACACACACACACACACACACACACACACAGGGGACATGGGTGAGCATCTGCAGCGCTATGGCTTGAATATTCTCAGTGCCTGTTTCAAAGAGACCTGCCCTAATTTCATATGACAGGGGCTGTAAAAGCCTGGAACCTGTTTGCATACGAGCTCTCTTGTGCAGACTACACCAAGAAACCACCACAACACACACTCATACTGTAAAAAAAAACACATAATGAGAAGATGGAAGTAATTCTATATTGTTTTATATATGATGTATTGTATAGAATTGTGTTGTTTGAAGTCCATCAATACTTTGCCTGGTTCCACAAGTCACGCTTTACCTTTGAAGCATTTCTGTCACGCATGCATGCAACACTGTAAATGTACTACTACATTTATGTAAAGTGAGAAATCTTTGTAGTGAGTGAAATTAAACAACACTTTGTATGCTAAATAACAAAACAGAGGTAATTACACACTGTTTGTTTTAAAGCACATTAGCAGATGCGCTGTTTATTATTCACGATAAGAGATGGTGACTTAAATGGATTTGTAATGTGATCTTCATTAATCATGAATGGAAGCAAAGAGAGAGAGAAACAACAAGATAAACTGCATGTTTAGTGCTTATCGTACTTTAATCAAATTATGCAACAAAGTTATATTGAGATCAGTGAATGACAAGCAGTGTTTTCAAGAGAAAGAACTAAATAAGCACACTGTACGTAAAAAACATTAAAGTTTCTAGTGTTTTTGAAGCAATTTGAAAACTGTTACTAAATGTAAAGTACCAAACTTGATAACACTTGTTTTTTAGTTTAAACAATTACAGTATGTTACAGGGAATATTCAGTCAATTTGTCTTTTAATCATTACTTATAAAGGACTATGCTTTTTAAAACATGTTTTTGTATATTAGTATATGTATTTAATATTTAACTGTATATTTATTTAAACTGCAATAATATCGCTATGAAAATAATAATTGCATACAGTGTAAAACTGATTAAGTATACTGTATACTATACTGTATACTGATTTAGTATTTAGCATAATAACAAAAACACCTACATTAAGCAGCCAGACAGCACTAACACAGTTCCCTACTGATTTTAAACAGTTGAATTCACATGAACAATATTCAAGACACAACACAGGTTCCATGCACTGGCCTCAGGCCATCTCTAGTGTTGTATAAACATCAAACGGAACTGGAACATGAATTTGTATTGGACTAAAACACAAAAACTGAGAGGAGTTGCCTCCTCATTTCAGCAGCTCACAATGTGCCACTATAATACGTTTAATAAGTAACACAACATTAAGTCTTGCTTGTTTACGTAGCTACAGACACGCAGGTTTATCTTGTGAACAGACGTGGCACTTTTAAACAGAAACAGACACTTTTAGGCCCACAGCCCTCTTGACTTTGAGGTTTTCGTCTGTGCCAATCACAGGAAGTTGGAAGCAGTGTAGAAGAAAAACCGCTCTCACTCTATAGCCCACCCTGTCTGCTTTCCTCCAGTACACTCAATGGTGGTACATGGAATGACAGCATTGGTCCAGTTGTTTAACAGTTACCTACAACTATTACTAGTAACTACTGTTCTAAACTATTCAGGAGAAAGTCTGAGAATAATGAAACAAAACTTGACACGGTGCAGTTAAGTGATGGTATTAGATATCATACATTAATGAATATCTAATGCTCAGCATAATATGCAAATAATATTGTAAATAATTACACAAATTTGCATTCAAACTAGTGAGTTAATTAAGACTGGATGGCACTGCAGGACTTTTCAAACTTGAATAAACGAATACTAGGCATCACAATTTGTTAATGTCTACAGAAAAAACAATTAAAATAAATTTCATCATACATTAACCAACTGTTAAGTCATTCCAACTGCAACAAACCTATATTTGCTGGCGTAGAAGGTGGCTGAATATTTAGACAGCTCATTATGTTTGAACAGTTACACACTTGCACATTGTGTGATATCAGATGAACACTATGCAGTATGCACATCTGTTACACTGACAGTGATCGATAAATTCCCCTCTACTAACTTTAATGATACAGGTACCAAAACCATGAACATTGTACATGTTGGATCTAAAAACTAAGTCCAATAGTTTATCAAATCTGACACAAATCCAAGAAACAAGGGAAGAGAAAACAGTAATAACAGTACAAACAGTAACAGACAAGGAAACAGTAGGGCTACATTTACACAGACTAGTCAGGGTAACAAGACACAGGTGAGAACAGGAGAGAAAACAAGAATTATAACAGACAGCTAAAACAGTACTACAAAAAGAACAGGAAGTACAACATACTAGTTTTCACAATAAAAAATAAGGGCAGACAGATATCTTGTTACTTTTTAATGCGTTGTCTTTAACTGTAAACATTTCAGCCTGAGAAGTCAGCTTGAGAAACACAGATAAATATGTTGTTATGTTGACATCATATTTATGACATAATGATCATTACACTGTAAGTTAAGGTTATTTGAAGATTAAAATAGAACTACAGTGTTACTTGTAAAAAATAACTCTTACGTCTTATAGATGAAGATAATGAATATCTAAGAATCTATCAAAGAGATGTGTATCTTGTCTACACTGTGTACAGTCTGATTCACCAAAACCAAAGAAATAGAAGAAATTCGTGCAAGAAATATGGCAAGCTTTCCATGTGGCAAGGCATGGCATTCTATTTATAGTATTTACTTAGAGTGACATTTTAATTTCGCCTACTTGCAAATGTCAGAATATCACACTGAACAGCAACTTGAAATGGCCAGAAAGCGCAGAGTTAATTTGAGAAAGATCGTGTCGCTGAGAGAGACAGAACGTAAAGAATGAAATCAATGCAGGAGTCGTTCTTTGAGGGAAGAGAGGCAATGAGTTGGCGAGGCTCTTTGTAGCAACTGCTGCTGACGCAGCCAGTCAAGAGGACTGTAATTAGCCTTATAAGTGTGTTGAGAGACTCCTGAATTATTTGTTGTCGTATGTCCTCCCCAGCCTGCTAACAAAGGCTTCAGATAAGGTAAAGGTGTTGCTTTAGTTTAACCCTAAAATGTGGTTTTAAAATGGAGCTCCCTCAATAGTGTTTAGAAAAGGTCACCTAGTATTGCTAGCGTTGGTGGGTGTAAGCACAATATTTGCAGTTCCCCCTGAGGGCAACTCATTCACCTTCAAGGTCAGTGTAAGCGTTACTGAGAACCAATTAGAGGTTTCAAGTGCGACACGCTTTTAAAACAAGAGGTTGACTTCCTAATATACTTCACTATAGGACAGAGTTTTATTACTAAGAAAGGTATAGTGACATCTTTAAATTAAAATGATAGCAGTGCTATATTCTACCAACTGAGCCACTGTACAGGTACTGTATTGTCAGAAAACAGAGAAAAATTTAATTAGGAAGACCAATGCTGCTGAGTTTGGCTTCCTGTTTCATTATTCATGTTTGTGTACATTCCAAATTGTATATTATAGAAATGATATTATTATATTAATGTTTCTATTCCAGTTTAAGGATGTGCCTTATCAGCCTGTATATGACACCTTTCATTTATTTTTTAATAACTGGTTTAGTACATGTTCCATTATGTCTGTTGAGTCTATTTATCTGTCGATCTGTATGTATTTTCAGCAGTCAGTCTACCATCTGTGCAGCACCATACATGAAGTCATCTGCTGTCAGAGGTTTGTTTGTATTGACACTGAGGTAGCAGAACCAGATTCAAAATGATTTTGGTGTCACAACAAATGTGAATCAATTGTGAATTATTTTATAAAGTTACTTAAATGTAACAAAGTTCAAATTTTACAGGATTATTTAAATAATTTTACAGGATTATTTAAGAAGTTGTAAAGATACACATTGGTTTACCAAGCCAAGCTCTTATATCAATATGGCTGAATTATTTTTACCTCAGATAAGCCATTATAAAGTTACACAACAGTCTGGTGAAATTACTTCCCTATGTCTGATTCATTTCTTTATTCTACCGTGGATGATTTTTTACCACTTGTTTGTCATATGTACCATGAATGTGTCATAACAGAATTGGTTTCTGTGGTTATTGATTTTTTCACTTTGAAGTGATGTTTGCAAGGCATTGTTAGCTAGATCATAACACTGCCAGGGTACTTCCAGTGAGAGGAAACAACACAAAGCTTGCAGGAAAGTGTCTGACTTTCACACAGAGGGGCGAAAAGGTGTGATAAAGCCCAGCCATGGCATGTAGCTTTTCCTAGCTGTTTTGACCACCTGGGTTTTTTATAGCTCAAGCCCTGACACGGTTGTCAAAGCTCTCGGCATTGTATTTTCTCTGAAATGTCAATTTAAGTGAAAGACGGGCTGTATAGGAAAGCAAAATGCTAGGTGAAATATCTGTTTTGGTTTTTAAATGACTTTATCTCCACGCAAAGACAATACTAGTCAGGTGTAGCCTTTTAGCAGGATATGAAATAACATTTGAAGTGTATCATTTGAATGCTGTTACTGTCACCCACTTTCCACACTGTACAGAAATTTGGTGGTTACAGTGTTTTAAAGAAGACAATCTCTTCAAGAATTGTTTCACATATTGTATACATAAATTCTTAGTTACACTGACTCACTAAATGTGACATCTAATTTATATTCAGCTCAGACATTTTTCTTCATAATTGTTTTTGCTTCACATTTCTATAATACAAATATAATATTATAGTATATAGTATGAATACTATGCACAGTAAGCCAATATTTTTGTATTGCAACAGAGTTATTTTTAAATACAGTCAAAGGCACAATGCAGATTATACTACATTTTTGTGGCAGTGCTTCATCATTACAATTGCATATTAATGATTGTGCTGATCAATGATCAAATACTCCTAGTGTACCAAAACCAGACCACCAGACTTACAACAGATGGACACCAACTTTCATTGGTCAACAACTGCTCAAGAGGGCGTCTGACTGACATGTAAAGCAGCCAATCACAATTTATTTTATTCAGCATCATAGAGATGAACTGTTAAAAAAAGATGACACACACACATCCCTGAAATCCTGCATCCCAGAAATGTAACCAATCAGATGAGGACTTTAAACTCCTGAAAGTTTTCAGTTTTGCGTGCCTAATGCATCAGAGGTTCAGTCAAACCAGTCTGGCAGTAAGACTATTAAAACCCAAACTTCAGTAATGAGACACCAGTAAGTAGATTAAAAAACGCAGAAGTAAACCACAGTCCACTTCTGAAAGCTCTTGACCGGTAACTGCTAATGAAAATGTACACTGATCGAATGCTGTCAGTCGTACAGACTGCGGCGTTCTGTTTCATGCAGTACAGCCTGCCTGAGTCTTCCTTATAGAGCATATTGAGCTCCAGCCCAGCAGGTTTCTTGTCACTGCTCAATACTCTCAGACACACTTTTCATTTTTCTCAATGCGACCCATTATGTGATCTTTATGGCCTTAAAGGTCAATGGACTGGCTTCCTGCTGTCGTGACAGATCACGGTGCCAAAAATATCACAAGATTAGCTCAGAGCAGTCTGGCCCATAGCGCAATTCAGCCATCATTGTTTCACCATCAACAAGATGTTAGGTTAGTGTTTTAGTAAAGAAAACAAGCTTTTAAAATGTTTTTAATTCAAAAAGAAACATGTACCATTAAACCACCTAAAAGCACCTTGCCACAGCAAACTCTGCCAACAGGAATTAAACAGGGTCTTTGTGACAAATAATAACATTTGTGCTGCAAATATATGTTTGACATAAACGTCATAAACAAGTGCAGGGACACACACTGGAGTGCTAAACCAACAATGCAAACCTTGAACACACAAAAAAGTATCACAATATCCATGCATTTACCACCCCTAAAGAATGTTCATGTGTGATCTGTGTCTGATGGATGTGATCCTAAACCAGTGTGATCATACATTTCCATTTTAAACCCAATAATCAGTAGCGCCAGCACAAGACGACGAAAGAACAAAGAAATCCATCCCTGCTGAAAACAATAGAAACCATCACAGAAATGCTAATGGTTTCCACTACAAATCCATTATAAACCATTAGCTATTAACCATTAAAAATTCATTTTGTGTTGTCCAGGTTGCCAGTAGAATCCAGTAGATCCACAGAGACCATTTTAGCTATTAAACCAAATCTCTCTTATTTAGTGTGTTTGGGACATTATATCAGTTTATCTATTAGAATATATGTGATTTTTTTGTTTGTTTGTTTTTTTAGCAGGATGTTTGCACAATTAACCTCTATTATAGGTACATAACCGTGCATGTAATTTGAGACTATTTTCTGAAGGGAAACTGGGGGAAAAGTCAACATTATTTTTGGTTACGTTTAAGCTGCATTTAACCCAGAATATTAAAAAACATGTTTATCATAAATGCGCCTCTTACTCATGGTTTGCCCTTTTTGGTTGAACTATGACCTCTAGTTTGAAACGGGCGACTTGCAAGGAAGAGCAAAGCGGCTCAGTAATGTGACATCCAGAGCGGTATAAATCTCTCATCAGGCCTGAGGAGCAACCGACCAGAGGTTCACCACTGCAATGAGTCACATAGCAACTGGAATTTACCGCTTCGACTGGCTCCTGGAAACCCGGCGAGCGTTTGAGATGCGGCCAGTCATGCTGTTCGCCTGGGCAGGTCATCATCTCTGCTTCAGAGAAAACAATGTTTGTTCTGCTGAACAAATAAAAACAGCTCCTATCTTATCCTAAAATATAGAGTATAAACACTCTATATTGAGGTGGACCTCTGAAATGTGGATGAATTCATTCTGTTCAGTGTTTCTGCTCTTGATATATTTTGTTTTGTGATTAAAACATGCATTTACTTTTCTTATTAACAACTAATAATATAATATTTTTGCATGTATCTTATTCCTGTCATGGACGCGAGTGTGAGAGCAGCTATCACAGCTATTTCTGGCCGTAGCAAGGAAAAAACCCAGACAGGTGGCCAGTCCCTCAGACTGAAAAACAAATATATATTCACATTTACATGTATGCTGACATTTATTAAATCTAGTCAAATCAAGTTATTATTACGTTAGCATTAATACGGTCTTCATAAATAACAGATTTAACAGACTTTTGTTCTCCCAACTGTTATTTGTTAAAAGTGACCTTCATTTTAGTCAATTACTGAACAAATCTTTGGTAAACACTGCAGAAAGGTTACAGGCATGGAGGTTTAATTCAGTTTAGTTGAGTGCCTCCCACCTCACTCATCATATCCAGTAATTTCATTTTAATTTAGACATGACAGAAAGCGGTGATGTCTGAGTGAATGACTTGTTTACCTTTTAAATAATCTGTCTATTTCCACCCATGCGTGTGGCTTCGTGGACAAGCTGTGAATATGACTGTACAGTAGGGCATTGTGACACTGACAGGATATTTATTCAGCCAATCACGTGACATTTCATCACTGCCCCCTCACAGAAAAAAATATTCCAGTATACGGGGACACGGAAAAGTGAATAGAGACAGTCTATTGTACTGGCTTACATGGAAATCTTTAGCCATTTATTCCAACATTATCACCTAGATCTACTGCCAAACTGGCCCCAAGCAACATATTCAATTTTACTCTCATTTTATCCTACATGCTTTAATGCATTCTGCTACTAATAAGTTCAGCAGCCACAATCTGCAGTGAATGCTAGCCTGCTTCATGTTCTGACCTGCGAGTTAGACCTTGCTTCTAAAAACAGAAACAGAACCATTTCTCATATTTTCTCAAGAAGGGCGACATAACTCATTGTCTGGGGAAGATGGCTGGCAATGTCACGGCATCTACTAAAGCAATCTGCTGCCCCTGCAAACTGGTGGCAAAGTTTAAAAAGGTCTGATGAATGACATTAAAGTGCTCCTCTCAAACTCAAACTTGCAAATGATGTAATGATGTAAGTGTTTTGGGTTGTGAGGTAAAAATGTTAAGAAACCACCTCATGAGAGGCTGGACTCAGCTGGGTCTATAGCTGCCCTATTAACCCTCCGTATCAGTTACACAGGAAATGAGATACCCAGCACCTCCACCCGAGCAACAGCTTATTAAACATGTCCCTGAATAAGCATCCACTAATGATGTTAGACATGAGAATCACAAATTGGCAGACTGGAAGTAAATAAGTAATAAGTGGTAATTAAGAACGAATCTGAGGGAACAGAAATGAACATTATGTTACAATCCTCTTACACATGCAATCCAAACTTTTTTAGTTAAAAATGATCAAGAATCAGTTATTGGGCAAGTACTTCACATTTGTTATTGTTTAACACAAAATACTGATTTATAATATATGATGTGTTTTTACTTTACTTTTCAGTTTTATGTTATTAATAAAACAAAGTAAAACAAACGTCTGAAGTATTCTTGGAATGTTCTTAGTTTATTTACAATCTAAATATTACATGTGGTCCCTCAGCATAAAAAATAAATAATTACAGTATACTATGTATACTTAGTATATAGTATACTAGTATTCTACAGAACGAGGCATCATACAGTGAGTTTAAACGGCTTTCATTTACTGAAAAAAAGACAACAGTAAACAAAATATGACATAACACACCTAAATGTTAGTCGTGAGCTGAATGCATGAAGATAAATGATATATATTAACAAAGCTCTCATCACAGTTTTTCATTGACGCATTGACGACTTCAAAAACTGCAAAAAGAAACTTTCACAATTTCAGTAACTGAAACACTACAGCCCCCGTTTCCCAGCATGCCTCTGCTGACATTGTTAAATCTTTAAACATCAACACTGTGGGAAAGCAGTGCCAGAAAATATAAATAAACAAATGTTGTTTTTTTTCTTCTGTAAAATCAAAGTGGATTAATTAAACAAATCACTACAAGAAAGAAAGTTCAGTGACAAATGCTTCACATTTTAGTGACACAATGTCAAAAATATCCTTATAGAGAAGACAGTGTGCCCTGCAATATGTTTCATCCTGTTCTTGTGCCACAGAACAATGATACCACAAATTCTACAGCTTGTTTAGGAGAGATGGGCTATTACTTTCATGAACAGTTTTTTTAAGCAAACAATATAAGGGCATAAAAACCCTACATTAACATTAAAAGAACTGACATATCTAATGACCAGAATTTGGCTCTTTGGCAGTGACCAACCACTTGGCAACTCCCTAGCAACCACCTAAAGTATCCTAGGAACTGCACAGCAAAGCACCAAAAACAGATCACCTAAGCAACCGCACAGTAATGTCCTGGCAACCACCAACTTAATCCTAGCTAGCATCACAGCAGTGAGTTTAGCACTGGCAAGCGCCACATATTTTGCTTTGAAAATGCAGTTGTACTAAACCTTAAAGTTCATTATGTGTTTATTTGTAAGTCATACACGAGGCCTGACTGGGCATCAGATGGTGTTTATTCATATAACACATAAAAAAACAAAAAAAGTTTGGTTGTATTTTTGTAATAACATTTATTTCAGTTTAGTAAGCAGAGACAACTATAAATAAGCTATTTAGAAACTAATTTCCCAAAAACTCCAACAGAAAACACTGTGTATCTTTAAAAACATTGGTCTGTTGAAATGGTCTGTTCTGTGAGTGTTTAAAAGATAAGCACAGAAAACTTCACTTTGACTCTTTTGTCTATAAAGTCGATATGACATTGACCCATCTGATGTATTGACCTATTTACAAGTATGTTATATTTGAATGTATATAAATACATTAAATAATTAATAAAATAATGAAATAATGCATAAGCCAAACAAGGAAGGAATGTCAGTTGCTTAGCAGTCATTTTTATGAGAGATTGCAGGGATTTATATCTGTAATAGCCCAAAGTTACAGCCCAATACCACTTTACTAGGGCTGTAAACAGAGAAAGTTACATGTTTTGGAGCTAAATATTATACAATCTATACGAGAAGATATATGAGGCCTTTCCTCATTTTGTAAAACACACCCTGACCTTGTTTTTCTTAGAAGCCACAGGATATTTTAAAGACATAACAGTCAACTCTGGTGTAGTGTGTCGTGTTTTGTATTTTGATTGCAAACACTTACTCTAGTTTACAAAACTCTGCAAAACTTTGAAAGCTGTATCATTTTCTTAAGCAATAACAATGAAAATGCTCAGCAGATTTTCTGTGACTTTAAGGAATAGGCTACACAAAAATAGACTTTATAGACATTACTTGTAATATTTTTTCATAATAATCTGTCACTGCAAGATTTTTAAGTAATTGAAGGTGACTAAATGGTAAAAAAACAAATAAACATAATAACCAGTATTTCACATACTTTCTCTTGTACACTCATGTAAGCTTTACTTAAAAATTAAAAAAGCACCTTTAGATTATTTGTCAACTGCCCATGTATCTGTACGTGTACCTCCCTAATAAAACCAAAAAACAATCAGACTAACTTGTAAATTAGACCAACTTAACAAGAGTATCCAAGCAGTGTGGAGGTTCTCTGGCTAGTCACCTATCTGTATGTGAGTGACCTAACACCTCATGCACTCTTAGTTCAGGTAATTACATGGCCAGGAAAACCGCTCACACTGAAAATTGAACTCTGGTCACACAGAACCATAATTAACTGCTAAAACCTGAAAACTTCCTCAACATACAAACTTCAAAAACACCTGTGGATTGAAATAGCAGTTTTTTTGGTTTGAACATATTTTTCAAATATCTAACACTGCAAATTAGTCAGTAACATATTTAATATGCATCTGATTAATTTTGATATTTTTATCCGATTTCATTGGGTTTACTGTTACTATAAAGGATATATGTAAGGCACTTATCTGCTCATCTGCACTAATAACCATGGTGACAGCGAAAAAGTGGCCCTACAGTACAGGAATGCACCTGATCGTAACCATGGCACCACTTCAGTTCCATCCTGCCCGATGCAGTCTTGCAAAAAAGCTCCAAGATTGTGAGTGTGTGTGTGTGTGTGTGTGTGTGTGTGTATTCCCTGTTGTGCAAACCTGCCCAAGGGGACATGGAGCATAGTAATTCACGTCAACATCTCCTCACAATGGCTAAGAAGACAGCTCCTGCCCACTCACATCTGTTTATGTGAGCGGCCAGATGCAAAACAAACTTATACACAAAAATAATTCCATAACATTTACATGCATAAATCAAAACAGTATACATACAGGGCATGGGGCATCTAAAATGACCTCTTTATTAAAGCCATCATATATTTTCAGCTAAATCATAAACCACATGCTGTTTGGAAATATGAGATAATTTTTCTGCAAATGGCACGTACATAATGTTTTTTAATAAGAGAGACAGTAATAACAGTAATTGAACTATGTAAATGATTCATAAATAAAAAATATAAAAGTAGTTAAAGGGATTCTATCATAAGAATTATTATAAGAACTATTTTGAGAAGAAAAATGTTATAGAAATGTAATATCACTGACTGACATCCACTACATTCATCATAAAGCTCTCTTGAACAACTGGAATCAAGACATGTCATGCTGACAATCACCTTACATCACCTACATTATAAGGACCTTATAAAAGACCCCAAAATGAAAACAGCTTTTTAAAAGCGCTACATACAGTATACACACACATAACTGTATGTATATATCAACTATTAAAGTCAAACGTGCAGGAACCAGTTCATGCAGCTTTAAGCTTTTTTCCGCAGCCAAATACAGCGAGTCATCATCATAACATCATTACCTGAACTGTACTTCTGCTAAACAATATCCTTTAGCAGAAGTACAGTTATGATACGGGAATATCTTTAAACCATCATGTAGTAAAATATAACTTATTCTGGGTGAATAACTGACTAACAGCTGGAGAGAGCAGCACTGTGGGCTGTTTGTTTTGGTGCGTAAGAGTGAATCTCCAGTAACTCCGAGAGCAGGTGTAGCATTTATCTTTTATCTACATGTAACACATACACACACGATCACATTTAATATACGCGGATACCCAGGATAAGGTTATTCAGAGAAACATGTCTGTATGATCCAACACATGCCGTGCGTAATTGTGTCCTGTACAAATACCATTTAAAAACATCAGCCGTGTGCAAAGCCGATTGTGCGTAAAGGTGTGATCGGTGCGTAAAGTGTCTCTCACCTGCAAGAAACTGTGATCTCAACTTTTGTGGCTGGAATAGTGGCATTGAGCGGGTCAAAATCTCCTATCGTCGCCATATTCAGGAAGCCGCAGCTGCTCATACTGTTCATGGTGAGGTTTCGCGCTTTGAACTCCTTCAGACGGAAGTGTGTGGAAACTCACGGCGCTTTACGCACGGAAATTCATAGGTGATCTCGAAAGATTGTGCGGAGAAAAGCGGAGCTGATGTCAGCCCATAACAGAGACAGCGTCCCCTCCGCTCGCCATAAGCGTAGAAGAGAGAGAGAGCGTGTGTGGCGCTGCATGGACGGAGGAATGAAGCCACACTTGGCGAAATCTTCTCTGTGAATTCATGTGTGATTTAAAACAGATTTAACACTGACAGTGCCATGAGAGATACATTATATTTAAAAGTCGACCTTAAATTATTGTTATAGTATTATAATTTTATCCATGTGTAATAATAATAATAATATAATATTATTAAAAAGAAGATAAGCAACATAAATAATTATACTGTAAACTATTAGTACTGTAAACCAGTGGTAGAATTATGTCACATACATCAGGCTCTGTGACTGACAAAAGACTAACAAAAGTATTGTATTACTACAATATTTATTAATGTTGTTAAAGTACCACCTAAAAACTGATATATGATTAAGATAATCATGTAGTTCTGTGATATTTATCTTCTCTTATCCTTGTCACACGTGTTTCTGTCATTGTGTTAATAATAAATACTCACTACAGTAACAGTTAGTACAGTACAGTTTTTATTACATGTCTTGGTACATGTATGGTTATGGCTGATTATTATTTAGACTGCTAAATGAATGCATGATTTAGGCTTACGTGTATATTTTATTATGTATGGTGTATTACCTCCCTTATTAAGTTACAATAAAGCTTAAAAATCAAGACACACATAAACAAATGTATTTGTTTGGAAAATACATGCATGTTGGTTAATCAAAATAGCTTAAATTAATAAAGGCTCATCCCACAAGATCAGTTCATTAAGCTGCATTATGCTCAAATGGGCCGTGTTACAGATCCTTTGAATATAACAGCCAATGGGTTGGTCTGAATATTGAACACATTCAGGATTAACATCAGTTATTATTGACTTTCTGCCATCCATTGTGGATTATCATCATTACATTCACAATAAATGACAAACAATGCAAAGCTGAACACCTTTTAGACCAAATCAATACATCAATGAATTCACAAAGGTTTTAGACAGCTCAACACATATTCAATAAACAGACATAAATCTTACCATATTTGTAAATCCAACATTCTACAGGATTACAAGAATCCCGTTCCATTATTAAAATTAATAATTAATGTTAATTGCTGTTAAAGGCTTTATATGAATGGCCAGGATAAATAAATTGTAAGTGGCTCTTTGTGAGACATAAATGAGACATTAAATATTCAGGTAGAATCAGAAATGGAGAAAGAAAGGATCTTTTGTCTGGGATCTCATTAAAAACACGACTGCTGGGGTGACTTAAGAACATAACTATAGTTAGAAGTGCCTGTACTGTGTAATTAAGGAATTAATTAGTTATTATTCAGCGTAGTGTGTGTGACACCAATGCGATTTGTGATTTAATATGAAATAATTCAGGAATAAGATACAAGAGGTTGTGGTATTACTCACACAGTGTCTGCAACCTCCTTAACAACGACCACAGCAAAACATCAAACACCTTATTGCATGTTTTATATAATGGTTACCACATAAGTTATAAAGGTTGTATATAACTTTAGTCAGAAATAAAAATGTTGAAAATAATGAATGCTCTGCAATAACAGCTCGGTGAAAAGGTCACAGTGTGACGAAGAGTCGGAGGCATTGGAATCTATGAGCAGCAGCATTTATTGAGAAAGTCAAACAGGCGAGGTCAGTGCCAGCAAACGGGTACAATAAGGGCAAAGCAGGGCAAAAACAACAGACCAGCAGGGGTCAAGGAAGGCAGCAAACATACACAATCCAATAACAGAGCAGAAGGTTGTGTGCTTCCTCTAAGTTGACCGTGATTAGGGGAGGTTGTTCCCTGGGCTCCTCCTCGGCCTCTCCAGCTGGACCACCAGCAGGTTTCAGGAGCGACACATGGAATGTGGAAGAAATATGATAATTAGTGGGTATGTTTAAGTGAAATGAGACAGGTGTGATCTGTTTAATATGGAAGGAGCCAACATACCTGGGACTGGCACCTGAGCTTTTTACAGGCGCAGATAACCACGCCCATTGTCCAGGAGCATACATAAGACCTTGCTTAGGAGATGGGTTTGAGCTCGGTCCCATACTTCCTCTGTTGTAGCCATTCCATGACAGACGGCAGATTCGAAGGTTCCCCAGAGAATAGAGGAGGTTGACAACCCAGTATGCCCTTGAGGGGGTCAGACCTGTGGATGGCTTTATGAAGAGTTTTGATCGTACTCAGCCCACATGAGGTATCGACTCCAGTCTGTCTGTTGTTGTTGACAGTATGACCTGAGGAAGCGGATAATCTTTTGGCCGCCACCGTAACACAAAGCTGTGCTTTATTGTAAATAAATCACAGATATTGACCAATCAGCATTCCAGGCCAGAACCGTCTGAAGTTTAATTAACCAAGAGGGTATGAAAGGCCATGGTATATTCTTAATATAATCAGGCTGTGTGCAGTGGAGCAACTGTTGTCACAATATACAATAACAAAGCTTTAATTGCCTTTAGTTTTAAAATATGGGTTACAACATATACAACTATTAATGGCACGTTTTTATTAGCTATTAGCTACTTTGTTAATTAAAGTAATTAGCTGTCATTGTTCTATGAGAAGATACAGTCCCTCAAACAGCCATTTGTTGTAATGACCAATCAACATTCATGACAGCAATTATCTGTTTTATAAATAATAACATGCAACAAACGGGAAACACCACCACAACAAATTTCACAGCTGATGCAGTGATAATCTCTCATATTACATCAGATCAACGGTCCAAGTCATGCAGTTCAGAGGTCAGAGTAGCTTTGTTTACCACACCACCATCTTACTAGAATTGTTGCACATAATGCACACCATGCGCACACTTGCAGTACAAACGTGGTGAAAGTCCCTCACTTAAAATGCAGCACCTCAGCGCCCAGCAGCTGTCTCCATTTCGCAAGGCGCTTATCTAAATTTAGAAGAGGGAATTCACTGAGCTGTAAGGAATCACTCAGCATCGACCAGCTCAACCACAAACGCCCTCACGTCATCATACCCCACTCTGCCTTAATGTATCTCCACTGTCCCACTTATTCATCTGCTACAGCCAGAGAGATCAACAGAAAGATACGCCATTCAATGTTACTCAGAACTGAGTAACACACAGGTGACAGGTGTGCAGATGTGTGTGAAGCTGTGTGAATGTGAAAATAAATGCATGTACTTAGAGAATCAAGCAAAACTGCTTGATTTTCCTCTTGATGAGAGTGAGTGCAACAAATCAAACGTCTTTGTTCTTCCTGGAAAAACACACTGATTGATTTACCGGCTGTTGCTGCTGAAGCATCTGTATTGGATGGAGAGAGAGATAATGCAGATGACCTGGGGTCAAATCTTCTTCATTACTGGTCAACAGAGTGTTCCAAATAAAGCAACATGCCATGAAAGGCTGTGTGTTACAGTGAGTTTATCACAGTCAAGGGTGTTTAGAACTGTCGACTGCAGGCAGCATAGGAACCTTTTACATTAATGTAGAATATGTTCTCAAGTGTGCATTTAGGCATTTCACAGTGACTTTGAACTAGGCTATATACCTGGCAAGATTTCATAAATAAAGACATAAAGGCAACAAATAATGTTAATTTAAAAAAATATTCTTCAGCAAAGCAGCCTGTAGTTCTTTAGCAACAAACAGATGTTGTGCGGCAGCAATACTGATGGAATGAGGTCACAGGTGTTAGTTTACAGAGTAATTCATAATGGTTTTTAATATGACATAACCAGTCATAATTATGAACCAAAACTGTCTGTTTTATAATAAAACTTATTATAATAAGTGCATTTCATTCTACTGTGAATGGAGTGCAAAGTGGACATCACATGATATTCATGAGATAACACACAGTAACACATGAAATGGCAAACTGAGATGGATTTAAGTATACGCATTTACGATCATTTAAACGTGATGAGAAATGCTAAAGAACACTTAAGAAATCAGCAGCTCCAGGAGGGAAACCCGTTGGGTCCAATTTCCTGTGAATGTTTATGTTTTATGTTTTAAATGGAAATGGCAACAGAGAGGCAGATTAAGCTTGTCATTGTCACCACTTGAAAATGCCTTGCTGATATTAACTGTCATTTTAGCACAGTTTTCCCCTTCATGACTACATTATCTCATCAGCTCGAGATTTCTTGGTTTTGATAGAGGTGATTTTCCAAGCACAAATATGATTCACCAATATTTATTCGCTCTTGCCACCTCTGCAAGCTGCCACAATTTTCATTCTCCGCCTCCTTACCCGTAAAATGCAAGATGTTCTTAAAGACAGATGACTTTTATCAGTTTCCGGGTCATGGGCTGGAGAATGGAGGAGTGAGGGAACGAGTGCATTAGTTTAAGTATTGAGAAGCACCCCTGATGTGGAAGATAATTGGTGTGTGGAATAGGAGTTTCTGGTTATTGTTGTTTGGTGCTAAAATCTGCCTGTATTTATAGATATGTAGACTATCCTTATGGTGTTTATACCATCTGGGCATTAGGTAATAGATACTTAAGTGTATTTATAAACAATACATAACGCTCATAGTGTTTTTAACATGCATATATGTTCCTTTTTAAGCATTTCTCTATTATACAAAAGCTGTGTCTCAGTCTAATTGCAGGACCCAAAAACTTAATCTCAGGCAAAACTGCATTAAACTCGACAGCTCAAATTAAGTCATTATGTTAAACTAAACATTTATATATTTAAGACATAATGATATATTATGTAAACTTTGAACAAATGCTAATATATTTGATACTTGCTTAATAACTGATTAATGAAAAAACTGTTGTGGATTGCAGCATTATTTACATGGTACATCAAAGTATATGTTATTTTGTTGTTCAGTATGTGAGAGCTGAAATGGTTATTAAAAATAATGGAAAGCTAAATAGATGAGAAAGTGTGAGACCATAGCAAAGAAAAATATCTTAATAGCAAAAGTTAAAATACCATAGCAACAGCTAACGTGTGTGTCAGGTTGATTATAAGCACACAATTCATGTTTAACAAATGCACACACATGTAAGTGCTCAGATAAATGATACTCGCTTACATAACTGTCTCCTTAGTTTGCTTTTATTAGTTCACAAATAGAATGAGTTCATCTTCGCTCAGACTATTATAAAACTAATGAGAATACATATATAAGGAGAAATATTTCAAAGTAGTGGATCTTTAGAATTAATTTTTAAATAAAACCCACACAAATGTCTAATTTGTCATAATACAACTTCTTTTAATTATATACTTTAAGTATTTCAGCTACAA